>BRYC01000031.1:68722-90550 GCA_030267985.1 Parmales sp. scaly parma | reverse complement strand
GGGGTTGGGAGGGGGGGGGGCGAGGGGAGGGGGAGGGGGGCAGGGGCGAAAGCGTGTTAGAGATTTTTGGCTGATTGGGTCACTTGCTTCTTAGTGCTTGTCAAAGTACACACCGTTCGTGTTGGCAATTATGTGTCGAAGGTGACCAAAGTTCATGTTTTGGTGTGAAGGTTCCAGAAAGCTGGTGTGTTACGTTACTTAAAGGATGGGCCGGGAGGAGGGAAATTATCTTAGCTATTATGCTATCATTGTTTCACATTTTGTTCTCTGGTTTCTCCTTTCTCCTCTCATGTTGTTAGAACAAAATTTGAAGCGCTGCCTTCGATTCACGAACAAATGTCTATCGTTGCCCCTTGATGTCAGACCATCGACAGGTGCAAGGCAGACTCCGAACTGCATTTATTCCCAACCCCCAAATTACAGGCCTACGCCTCTCCAATCTCCAATCCTGGTTGCCACCAG
The DNA here is from genome assembly GCA_030267985.1 of Parmales sp. scaly parma. Lineage (NCBI taxonomy): Eukaryota > Bolidophyceae > Parmales > Parmales sp. scaly parma. The sequence goes on along the minus strand of BRYC01000031.1, from coordinate 90,088 downwards.
CCCCTCTGCCTTCACCCTTCTCCATTCTGAGCTCACTGTCCCTCGAGCTGAAGATGCAACAGATGAGGAGAACAGTTATTTGGCTTCAATCTTCTCTGGCAACATTTTGCTTCCGGGGATGGTATGTGCTTCACATTGCTATGCGGGCCACCAATTTGGGTCATTTTCTGGTCAGCTTGGAGATGGAGCGGCCATGTATTTGGGCGATGTCGAAGTTGTCAATGCCGAAGTCGAAGTCGAAGCCGAAGCCCAAACATACGAACTCCAACTGAAAGGGTCGGGCCTGACTCCTTACTCGCGCACAGCTGACGGTCGCAAGGTTCTCGCGTCCTCGATTCGCGAGTTTCTTGCCTCGGAAGCCTTTGCGCACCTCAACATTCCCACCACCCGGGCACCGGTTCTCGTCACTTCCACCTCAACGCGGGTTCGTCGTGATAAGTTTTACGATGGCAACGTTGCGTTTGAGAATTGCGCCGTCACAACCCGGCTCGGTCGCTCCTTTTTGCGGTTCGGCAGTTTTGAGATTTTCAAGCCAGCTGATCCTCTCACGAACCGTTCGGGTCCCTCTCCAGGCAATGAGGAGCTGTGCGAAAAGCTCCTGAACTTTGCGGTTGCGGATTTCTACCCGACTCTCGTCACCCCAACATCCACAAAATCAGAAAAGGCTGAGCTTCTGTTGAGAAAAACCGTCGCCAAGACTGCCTTTCTTGTCGCGCAGTGGCAAACTGTGGGCTTCACGCACGGCGTGTTGAACACAGACAACATGTCGTTGTTCGGGTTGACGATTGACTACGGGCCGTTCGGATTCATGGAGGTGAGCTCGCGAGCCAAGCGAGCGAGCTTTGAGGAAGACGAGCATACTCGCGATGAATCCCGCGAATTTGGCTACAGACATAATGGCTACATCCATTACTGAACTAACATTATTCCACTCAATTCGTTTGGCTCGCTCGTTTTGTTCTTGTTTCATTAAAAATGCACCTCGCTTCGCTCGGTGCAGCACTTCGACTGGGATCACGTGCCCAATGGCTCCGACGGCACGGGGCGCTACTCGTACAAAAAGCAGCCTGAAATTTGCAAGTGGAACTGCCATAAGTTGGCGGAGGCTCTCAGTTTCGGGGGTGCGCTTGAGCTCGAAGCTGGCAAGAAGATTGTTGAGGAAATCTTTGATAAGGCGTACACGGCATGTTACGAATTTAATATGAGGCGAAAGTTGGGTTTGATGGAGGTCGAGAAGGGGGAGGGCGAGGACAAGGTGCTTTTTGAAGGTGAGCGATCGGAGCGGGAGGGGGTTGTAACAGAAAGTGTGAAAAGTGTGAAAGAAGAGTGCAAAGCGACAAATCCTAACCCACTTCTAACCCACTCCTAACCCACTCCTAAACCACTCAAACCTCTTGCTCTCATTCTTCGTTGAAAAATTTTGCTCGGCGTAGCACTGTTTGAAACGATGGAGAAGACCAACGCCGACTTTACGGAGACTTTCAAGGCGCTAGAAAATTTTGCCGAAGCGAGCGGTTCGAGTGCCAGTTTGATGAGCGTTTTGACCAATTTGGTTGAGTGCTGTGCTACCCCTGCAACCATTAAAAAGGTTGTGGAGCGAAAAATGAAAATACAGAGGCCAGGAATGGACCCGCGGCAACTGATCAGTCTATGGCAAATTGCTCAGGAGAATCCGCAGGAGCTAGGGAGAATGTTCAATGGCCCTGTGGATGCGATTGTCGAGGAGTTGCGGGGAGAAATGGGAAAGCTGGAGAAATACAACGATTTGAATTCTTTGCGGGAGAAGTTGGGCGGGATGGATCGCGAGTCGAAAATGGAGGCGGACAGGGTGTTGTGGAGAGAGTTCTTGGGAAAGTACAAGGAGAGGATGGAGGTCGAAGGAGGTGTGGTGGGAAAGGAGAGGTTGGACAGCATGCGGAAAGTCAACCCAAGGTTTGTTTTGAAGAATTGGATTCTGCAAGACGCAATCATAAAGGCCGAGGGCGGTGATTACGGCGGCGTGAGGGAGTTGCTAGTAGAGTGTGAAAGGTGTTATAGCCATCAAAGTAGTGGTAATGAGGAAGAGGAGAAGGGAGAAAGCATTTGGAAAAAATCGTTAATGTTAACGAACCAGAAGAACGCACCAGCTTGGGCTTCTGACCTGTACAACACGTGATCCAGTTAGGCCAAAACATAGTGTTTTGGCCGCAGAATGAAGATCCGGGGTTGTGTTGGGTTGGGGGTTGGGTTGGGTTGAGTAGAAAAGAAAATGGACCGAATGAATTGAATGACTCGAAAAAGACAAAGACTAATATCGATGAAAAAATTTGCTCATCTGTTAATCTTGAGCGAGAAATCTACGCAATCGTAACCTTGGGTAAGCTTCCCTGAGGAAATTATATCCACTTCCTTTAACATGTATCGCTCGAGAGTGTCCCGCGTGATCCCCCCACTAGCCTCAACTAATAAATGCGGGAACTTCTTTTTCAACTTTGGAGCATCAATCTTAATCCGGTCAGGGCCAAAATTGTCAAGCATCACAATGTCCGCCCCTGCAGTCGCAGCCTCCTGGGCCTCCTCGAGCGACTGGCACTCCACCTCAATCTTCGCCGAGAAGCCAGCGGCGTTTTTGGCAATCTTCACGGCATCGGTGATGGAACCGTTCGCCCAAATGTGATTATCTTTCAACATGACCATCTGGGAGAGATCGAGTCGGTGAGTTGCACAACCACCAACGAGTAATCCATACTTCTCCGCGATTCGAAACCCTGGAGTGGTTTTGCGAGTCCCAGCCACGAAACCGTTCCAGCAAGCTTTCTTCTTGATCGAAACTACTTCGTGGGAAGCGGTGGCAACACCCGACACGCGCGAGAGTGTGTTCAACGCTGTCCGCTCCCCTTGTAAAATTTTATTCAGTCTCCCGGTCACCGTAGCCATCAAAATTTTCTCATCGGGTTTCAGGTCAAAATAGTTGCCCTCGCTTTTATCGCCAGCGAGCCACTCAACCTCACAATCGAGTTGCCTAAACACACTATCCACAAAGGGTTTCCCGGCGAACACACCCGATGTTTTCATTAACAAAGAGGCAGAACCGATCTTGTCGCCCACTACCATCCCACCCACATCAAATGAAGGCATGTCGTCACTGATCCACTGCAAGACTATAGGATCGATGGTGGCTGATGGCAGCACGGTCTGAAATGATGTTGTCATGTTGCTGCTATTGTGAATCAAAGAGCAGGGTTTACTTTGTTGAGCGATTACTTTGTTGAGCGAGGACAAGATTAATTTTAAAAAGTGCAAATATCTTTAGATTTTCCCCATTCACGAAGTAGTAGCAGTAGTCACGCTACGTCACCAATAACCAACCTGTTTACGTGCTTGTCCTTTTCCACACTTGTCATTCTCATCAGCCCGATGAGCATTCAGAGTTTCTCAAGGGCCCCATTCATTTTACTTGAAGGTGTGGATCGGTGTGGGAAGACAACTCAGTGTCAGTTACTAACTGAACGGCTGGCCAATTCAACTGCTCTCAATTTCCCCAACCGCAGGTGAGCGAGCGAAGTGAGCGAGCCTGTTGTTGAAAGATGAGCATACACGAACATGAAGTGCTCGAAATGGCTACAGATAAAATGGCTACATCCACTACTCAAGTTAACTCACTTAATTCGTTTGGCTCGCTTGGTTCGCTCGTCCTTCGATAAAAATGCGCCTCGATTCGCTCGGCACAGCACTGCCATTGGGCAAACAATCAACAGTTATTTAACCAATGCGACTGAAATGGATGATAGGGCGATTCATTTGCTTTTTTCGGCAAACCGGTGGGAGGCGGTTCCTCTCCTTAAGAAGAGCTTGCTTGCCGGGAGCCCTGTCGTTTGTGATAGGTATGGGTACAGCGGCGTAGCCTTCAGTGCTGCCAAGAACCTACCGGGGATGGACTTGGGATGGTGCAAAATGCCCGACGTGGGACTTCCGAAGCCCGATTGCGTTATATTTCTCACGCTCAAGGGGGAGGAGGCGGAAAAAAGGGGTGGCTTTGGTGATGAGAGGTACGAAAAAACTGAGATGCAAGAGAAGGTCAGAGATATGTTCAAACTCCTGTCTGACCAGGAGAATTGTTTCGATGTTGGCTCAAGTTTGGACAGCGAAATTGATAGCAAAGCTGACTGGTTCAATGTAGATGCTAGTGGTACGATTGAAGAAGTCCAAAAACAGATAAATCGGGTTGTAGACGTGGTTACGGCTCGGGTGGAGAAGGGAGCTCCGCTGCGAAAGATGTTTTCCCCGGGCGATTTTGCTCTTTAAAACAAGTATTTTCCGTAACAACGACTCAATCTTTTATCAAAGCTCCTCCTCCTCCTCCTCCTCCTCCTCCTCCTCCTCGGAGGAATCCTCATCAAATAAATCGGCCTCTGGAAAGTCTCCGCAAGCTACGTTCTTCCCGCGCACCATTCCGCCATAGTTATCACCCACGTCAAAGTAAACCTTCGTCTTGATTCGGCCATTCATCTTGCCAACGGGCTCGTCGAATTTTATCCCAACCCAGTGACCACCCCCCGAAAGCTCCTCGACCTCGCCCACGTACATAATCACGCCTCGTCTATTGCCAGGCTGGACCTCGCACCTGCTGCCAACCGTAATTCCCACGACGCTCTCTTCTCCGGGCGGTGGGCCCTCGTTCTCCTTGTCAGCTGTCCGGATGACTTTCCCAGCAATGACTTCGAAATTTGCCGGAAGCGGTAATCCACGCTTCTGGCACTTCATCGCCTCAACCATCTCCTGGTGCTCCTTCGCGTGTTTTTCGAGGTTGAACTTTGGGTCAAGCGCCTTTTGCTCCTTCGCCCAGTCTCGAAGGGTGCCCTTCCTCTTCTCATACTCCTCGTCGCTCATCCTGGTTGAGCGTGAGCGGGGGGGTTAGAAAGTGGGTTGTGTGTTGTGTTGTGTTGTGTAATGTTGTGTTTGTGTTGTGTTGTGTTGTGTTTGTGTTGTGTTGTGTTGTGTTGTGTTGTGTTGTGTTGTGTTGTGTTGTGTTGTGTTGTGTTGTGTTGTGTTGTGTTGTGTTGTGTGCACAAATTGCAACATTACCTGTACTTCTTTACCTTGCTCACATCTTCATAACCCCCCCCAGCCGAGTTCGAATAGGGATTCAAATCAATGCAATGGACTTCCATTCCCGACTCAATACCAAAATATCCAATCATCTTATCGTCATGCTGGCCAGCCGGGATGGTTCCAATTATCTGACCACAACTCTTCACCTGCAGCTCCTGAAAGTCCGGAGGAGTTCCAGTCTGACGATAAATTCGGTGTCGGAGCATTTCAATGTTCTCGTGTTTGTCGAAACGCAGCTCAATGTGGCGCTGTATAAGGTTGCTGTGGGTGCAGTCAATGGAAACAGTGCCCTCAGCTAATCGATTGTATTGCTGGTTGTCCTGAGCTGTGATGTAACCTTTGAGAGCCAACATGTCCTGGTTCTTTATTTCAGTTTTGTTAATTATGCCGGACATGACTGTTGTGTCTATAGATTGTGTGTTGCCAGAGCATATATTAATAGAGCAAATTTAAAAAAGAAAAAAGAAAAAACTTAAACGTTAAAGAGATTCTCAACCTCCATGAGCCCTTCCAAGGCTCATAGAGACGCTCTTTGGGCACAGCAGATCAATTCAATTCCAACAGTTTCGCCCCAATTTCCTCTGAATAAATACTATGATTTGAACTTCCGTTTGAGCCAGTACTTCAGTGAAACGATTTCGAACAAAAAGTGGGACGATGCTTATTGTTTGGGCAAGCGGTTTTTAACAATTGCCTTGGAGGTGATCCCAAAGCACCCTTACTACAAGGCTACGGCTTATGATAGTCGTCGGCAAGAATCCAGGGTTGAGAGCAAGCGTGTTGAGAAGCAGCTGCTCCATTGCATCTCGATGCTGGACGCTGAGGCCTTGGAGAGGGAGGAGTTGAGAGAGGCAAGGCGAATAGAGCAGGAGGTGAGCGAGGGAGGCGAGCGAGCCTTGTGAAGACGAGAATCCGCAAGGGATCTGTAATATAACTAACATATTCCATCCCCTCAATTGTGGCGCAGTTTGAGCAAGCCAAGAGAAGAATGTTTGCCGAGAAGCGCAAGTCAGTGGAATGCAACAATGTGGATGAGTTTGATTTTGGTCCGGAGGCGCCTCAAGCTCCTCCCCTCTCTTCCCTCTCTTCCCTCTCTTCCGCCCCCTCGGCCCCTTCTGCCCCCCCCTCCTATGAGTCCGTGGCCATGTGCGACCTCTCGATAAGTTCGTCGGATCCGCCCTTCTTCTCCTCCTCCTCCTCCTCCTCCTCCTCCTCCTCCTCCTCCTCCTCTCTCTACCCAAAAAGCCCCTCGGCCCCCCCTCCCCCAGCCCCAGCCTCGGCGTTCTACAGCACCTCCGGTCCCTCCGGTCCCCACCTCTACCCCAGAGAAGTCTACAAGGCGCCCATTCCAATGAGCCAGCTGAAGCAGGTATTCAGCCAGGAGTGGTCAGCTCTCCTCGATCCTCCCACGAAACCCACCCTTGCGAACATTTACTCGCTCACTACTCACCAGGGCAAATCTAGAACATCCGGGGGCTTGGACTCTACCAATGGTTGCACGGTGATTGCTCCCCTCATCGCCTCCAGCCACATTCGGTCTTCGGGTGGGGTCTCGGACGACGCTGTGGCCGGCGTAATTGATCAAATTGCCCCTCCTCTCCTCACAAGCATTAGAACAAAGCTTGGTCTTGGCCCTTCCTCTCTAATAATCCCAAGCGACGTGCACGACCATTTTTTCGACCACAACATAATAACCCCGGACACCTTTGCGGGCGTCAATGGAGGGAACGTAATGAGCGACGATCACATTCGAGAGATGCTCAAGACCTTGAACGAGAACACCGGGAAAAAGAGCGCTTGCGCCTTTTTCTTCCATGCCCACGTTGTTTGCATTGTAAAAATGGCCATCAACGGCGGCAAGGAAACTTGGTACGATTTGATCGACTCGCTTCCGCGAGAAATCGGTAACGTTACCGAGGGAACGAGGACTAGGTGCAAGAATTTAGACGCTCTGCAGGCCTGTTTGCGCTGGTACGCGAGCGACAAGTTCGGCCCCGCTGACTGCGAGTATATCGACCGGAACGCGTGGGACGACGAAAACGGAGACTTCGACCCTAGGGTGTTCCAGAGTTTCTGCTGGGCGGAGCGGTAGAAACAAATAATGTGCTGATTGTAGAAGACCTTTCTAGAAAATACTCTACATCTTTTTTTATCTGATCAGACCGAACTTCGCCAACTTGTTAGCAATTATCATTTCGTTCTCTTGTCGCATCCGTATGATGATCTCCTTCGTCCGCCTCCTCTCCTTCTCGTGCTTGAGCTTCACTCTCTTTCGCCGGGCGGGGTGAGTGTGCTCACTGAGCTCGTTTTGCCTCGAAATCTCGTCTTCTTCCTCTTGCTTTATCAAGTCGTAAATTTCTCTGTTTTTGCTGTCCTTCAAAAGGGAAATCTCAACAACGTCCCGTTTCGTTTTGTTATCGGCCCAACCAATCAGGTCGCTCAAGCTGTCCGCCGCTCCAATGTCGACAATCGGTGTTCCCACTGGATACAACTGAGCGTCGTGCACGGCACTCGCGGCGTTTTTGAAGTCGGACATGCTGTCGAGAGGATCCATGTTGAAATCGGCAGTATCGTAAGGAGGTTGGTGTTGGTGTTGCTGCTGTTGCAAATAAGGTGGCGGAGAAACGGAAGGCGAGATTGGAGGTAACTTCTCATCTGTCAACCTCTGTTTGATCTCTTGCTGCTCAATGTTCAGCATGTAGCTGTTGAGCTCATTCTCCTCGCCGCCATCATTCCACGGAATCGACATAATTACCTTTGATTTGGTTCCGATTCCTTCCTTATTCTTAAATCTTTGAAGTCGCTCAGCTCTATTTGTCACCTCTTTGGTCCCTTCTAATGTTTCCGTAAAGAACGAAGAGGCTTGGTTTTCCCAGTCGATTGTTGTGGATGCTGGTTGAAAAGGAGAAGGAGATGAAGAATTTGCTTTAATCTGATTTTTTGCTGCGGGCGCCACAGCAGAAGACGCCTCAGCACTCACTCCCGCCACCAAAGTTTTTTTCTTGTTTTCGGTGCTCAATAACAATTTCCTCTTCATTTTCCCCACGAACATTGAAACGCGGAGCGTCTTGCACTCATCCGGTGCGTCTTTGTAATGGATCCACGCGTTCTCGTTTATTGTGCTTTTTTCGCCGGTGATACTATCCACTACTTCTCCGTCTTGATTAATGATCTTTCCCTTCCGGGATTGTTTGCTTTTTGCTTTTCGTTGTTTTTCAACGAGTAAATCATAGTCAATTCCGCTGGCCTGCTTTGTGAAAGTCGCGAATGCGGGATTGGTCAGGAACTGCAAACCCGAGATGGCGGCTCCTTCAGCGTCATTCACGTTAGGCAAAATTGAAATGTCGGTATTGTCAGTAACATTGTTATTCTCCCTCTTCTCCTCCCCCTCCTCCTCCTCCTCTTCACCGCCCAAATCAAGATTCAAGGTGAATTCCCTCAGGTGAGCCCCAACATCTTCAACCACATCTTCAGTAACTTTCGACTTAGCCCGAACGAACTTCGCTTTCAAATCCGCACTTGATTTCAGATTATTGTTACCAAACGCAACTTGCCTCGTTTCCTGTGACCACAAATGGGGTTCGTGGGGGAACCTACGCACATCTTCTCTTATTTTGGCCTTGATCTCGTTTTTGTGCTTGAGTAAGTGCCCCAATATTTCTTTTGACATTGCCACCAACTAGTTACTCTTTGTGTGAATCTACTTGTGGTGGTAAAATGTGATATGTGCAGTTCAGTGATCAGTCAGAGCGGAAAAAGTGTTCTATTTTTTCTTGAAAATTGTGAAAAATGATTCAAAATTGTCAGATTTGACTGAAAAAAATCTACTTGATTGCAAGAATGCCCGTTCATTAATATGGGATCAGCGGCTTCTACCACCAACTTGCAGCTGGAGCTAAGAAAACCACAAGATGCCTCAGATTTAGATGGAGAATCAGCACTTCGGGAGGTGAAACGTTTGAGGCAACTGCTTCACCAACTTCACTCACAGAAGAGCCCGGACAGCAACAACAACGACAACAACGACAACCACAACAACACCCAAGTTGCTGCAAAGAAAAAGACAAACAAATGGAGAAGAGGGTCCTTTGGCCAGCTGAAGAAAGCTCAAGACTTCTGGAACTCTCGGCAAGAGGATGATGAAGCTGCACCGGAAATTAACTTCGACGAGGTTGAAACAGAGCTGAAGAAGCTAACGACTGAAATGGAAGTTATGCTGAGCCCGTCACCAAAGAAGCGAACAGCGCGTAAGAATTCAAGAGGGCAGCGACGGTCTTTCATATTAGAGCAAGGTGTTGAGCTTGTCGACAGTGACAGCGAGGGCGAATGCGAAAGCGAATGCCAAGGCGAATGCCAAGGCGAAGGTGAAGGTGAAGGTGAAGGTGAAGGTGAAGGTGAAGGTGAAGGTGACGTGAAGGCCAAGGCCGAGGTGCAGAACAGGTTAATAAAAATGTAGAAACTTCAGTATAATTTGACCTTTTGTAAATTATGGACCGCGGACAAAATATCCGACATTTCTTGTTTGCGCACTGCTACAATTTTTCCATTTTCGTCCTTCTCCCAGCAGTCGGCACGCTCTCCGAGATCCTCTTCGTTCACGACCTCCTCCTCCTCTTCTTCCTCTTCCCAATCCTGCTCCTCCTCTTCCTCATCATCGCCCTCCTCATCCTCTCCTCCCCCAAACTGCTCCAATAACTTCTGTGGCACCACCCTGTTCGCATATATTGTTCCCTCGAGTCCGATGTACTGCTTGGGCTTGTCTAAAATTTCGGGAGCAAATCCCATTTCTGTTAATCGATTCTTGACGGATTCTTCCCCTACTGCATCAACCATTTTGAAGAACTTGGAAAACAGAGGGTGGTCAATTGCATGTACCCACTCAACAATTTCCTCCTCTTCCTCCTCCTCCTCCTCCTCCTCCTCGCCCCCAAGCATCTCGTCCTTCGCCTTCGCCATCATTAACTTCATTTTCAAAGAGCTCACACCCGAAGCAAAACTTTTGCCCTCGTTGTTTTTGTGTAGCATGTTTTCGTCACCAACGTTCATCCTGATCTTTCCCCATCCTGTGGAAGCCTTTTTCTTTTCGTCGGCGTCCACCCCTTCCAAAACTGTGCCAGCAGCTCCGCTGCCTGAACTACTTGCGGCCATTGCTTCCAACGCCCCGCGCTTACCCTTGAGTTTGTCAACCACCAAGTGGCTGTAAAATACGTCGACTACTCTTTGCATGCTCGCCTTGCTGAACTTGTCAGCCTTTAACCACTCCAGATGTGAGGGTATTTCCGGCTCGCACTCTTTTTCAAAAATGAGCTTGTGCCTTCGCAGTAGATAATCGAACACGAAGGGCTGCTTGCAAAGTGGACAGTCGAACAAGGGTGCTTGCTCGCGCCTGAAATTTTCTCTGCTCACTCTCCTGGCCTCGAAGGTGATTCTCTCCTCGCAACACTCGTACGCGGGAAGCCTCCAATCCGTTTTGACAAAATCCTTGTAAAGCTGCTTTGCATCGTTGAACTTTTCTCCCACGAGCTGCTCGATCTCTGTCGAAACTGAGGTGGTCCTCTTCATCAACAGCCGCTGTTTTCTCTTTTCCTTCTTCTGCAGCCCTCTCCTGTGGTTTCTCACAATTCTCCAGTAGATTCCGAAGTTGTCGGCACCCTCCTCGGTCGTTATGTAATCCCGCAGCGCCCCAACGGCCCTCCTGGATATTTTCTTCATCATTGCCCTCTCCCTGGAAAGTCGTTCTATCTCTACGGCTTCTCGTTTGGCCTGGACAGGTTTGCCAAGCCGCCTCATGATTTCGTCCTTAACTCGGAAAGCACTTTTCAAATAGAGAAGAAACCAAATTCGAATTGACCGGCATCTGTACCAAGTTTGTAGCTTCAAACTTGACATCCACCGCCGACAGCCAATGACGATGAACTCCCACCTGTCCCTGTTCTTTGAGACGTTTCCAGCCATGTAATTTTGTATAGCGCTGAGAGCTCGTTTTTGGCACCAAAGCATGTTCCGACGAATCAGTGTTAACCCCCACCAGAGATTGTAGTGCCGCTTCCTCACGAGTCTCTCCTGGTAGTAAACAACCCTCTTGAGGGCCATTTGGCGCATCACCACTCTTCGCCAGCCGACAATTTTCGCGCTCAGTTTGCTGGCCTTGTGACAAACGAGAATTCGGTCCCGAATTCGTTTGTACGCTTTTGTGTAAAGCTTCCAGCAGTTGAGAGTGAGGCGGAGCTGCCTTCGTAGCAGCCTCCGGTACGCTCGCTCAGCGAGCCTGGCCTGAAAAAGGTTTGACGAGTACTCGTCATTGTGCTCGTTGACAGCGTGCATCGTGTTGAAATCAACCCACGCGATACACATTTGTCTCGACGTCCAAGATCGCCAAATGTGTTGGATCATAATGGCAGCGGAATCCCTGTGCGCAATTTTCAAACGTTTTATCGCTGCGGATTTCACGACTGGGTCGTTCTTGTCAATCCAATTTGGAAGGTTTCTGAGAGGGTCCGATTGGTTTTGAGATGATTCGCTGAAATTGGAAAAGGAATTGGAATCTGAATTGGCATTTTCGTATACTGTTGTTTCGAGGTCAAACTCGTTGGCCTTGAATTTGTGAGGGTTCGTGCCCATCAAAATTCCATATGCACCCCGAATTGCAAGCTCCACTGTCTTGGGTGCCCGATTCGTGTCTTTTATTGACACATTGAGAAGCTTGTTTTTCGTCCAAGAAGTATTTTGTGCTTTCTTAATGCTCTTGACCATTTTATAATATAGTAACCTTCATTCCTATTATGCTTGCCATGCTATGCCATGCTTTGGCTTTGCCTTTGCCAAAACGCCATTTAAATTTATATAAAAAATTTAATGTTTCAAATTTTTTTAAACTGTTTTTAAAGAGGTTATAAGATGTTCGGGAATAAGAGACCTGACTGGAAAGATGCACGCGGTCGAAGAATGTCCTCTAACCAAGTTCCGATGGCCCAATTCCGTGATAAATCGAAACAAGGTGGAATTGGTCCGAGTGTTAAAAAAAACTCTCTTCCTCCACCACCGAGAAAACTTCAGAGTCCATTACAACGAGGTGGACCCCCCCCACCCGGCAGTCCTGGCCCTGGTCCTGGGGGGAATGGTGTGGCCAGGAGAACATCATTGTCGTCAACGTCGCATCATATGCATAATTCAGGGTGCGAAAATGCTGGGATTGTACGTAGGGCGCCCCCCCCGGCGCCGCCGCAGATGACCATTGAGAAGACTCCAACACATTTCAGTGAGCAAAAGCAGCAACAGCAGTTGGCACAAAAGCAGCAACAGGTGAACCAGCGGCATCAACAGGAGCAGAAGCAGATACAATATTTGCAGTACAAACAGAAGCAGCAGGAGCAGCAGCAGGAGCAGCAGCAGCAGCAGGAGCAGCAGCAGAAGCACCAAAAGCAACAACAACAACAACAACAACAACAACAACAACAACAACAACAACAACAACAACAACAACAACCACCACCAACAAATGCAACCGAAAGCAACGCCAGCAGCAACGCCAGCAGCAACGCCAGCAGCAACGCCAGCAGCAACGCCAGCAGCAACGCCAGCAGCAACAGCGATTTCCTGCAACACATGCTCAACGACGCGAGAATCCTTGATTCCATCCGGCGCCAAGCGCTTGACGCGTTGAGTGCCCCGAACGGGGCCAAGATTATGCACGGTCTCATTGAGGAGATTATCGACCGTTTCCGAGAGTCGACAGGAAAAACGTGCGACGGCGTGAAGAAAATTGCTGAGAATGTAAATTCGACTGAAAAGCAAAATGAAGAATTACGGCAGGCAATCAGTGAAAAAAATTTTAGGCTCCGCAGATTAGAGGCAAACTTGAAGACGCAAACTGACTACTCAATCATGCTCGAAGCAAAGGTGGAGCAGTTGTCTGTGGCGATAAACAATAATGATGGGCAGCCGCAGCAGCAACAACAACAACAACAACAACAACAGCCAAAATACAGCCAACAGCGAACCCAGAATGTTAACCACGTCCCCTTTGCAGACATTCTGTCTCCTAATGAAAACAACAATAATTACCATAACGATACACACTCTCGACCCAACGCCACCGACCCAAATTTGGCAGCAAAGACACTTCTGAAGAGGTTTCATTTGTTTGTGTCTGACAACAAGATCGACATGAAGAGGCAGTGGAAGCTGATGAACACTAATGGCGATGGTTATCTTTCGTTCGACGAGCTCAATGATGCACTGAAGAAGTTCGAGTTTGAGGTCTCGTTCGGGGACGCGTTAGTGCTGTATAAGTATATGGTCGGGTCGGCTGAGTCAGTTTCGTTGCACGCTTTCTTCGCTCTAATCGAGGAGCCGCCCGAAGTGCAGAAGAGGGTTGTCCATGTGCAACGCGCAAAGGCTATGGTGGTGAACGTCGACATTGACAGCATAAAGCCTTTGCCCTCCCAATATGATGACCATGGCGTACAAGAAATTGAACGAACACAAACAAAGCAGGTCCTTAGCCAGAGACCCCTCGGCGATATAACTAGCAATCCGAGCAGGAGGCGCAGCTTGAACGGACGGGAAGACGGGTGGAACACAAATCACGCAGTCACCAAGGCACCGACTTTCGGAAACGTCTTTGAGGCAACAGCAAATTACGGCTCAGGGGAGATCAGAGCGAGAACAAACTCGACGTTCATGTATGGTAATGGGAGTACGGGAGATGGAGATGGAGAGGGAGAGGGAGAGGGAGAGGAAGAAGGACAGGGAGAGGGAGAGGGAGAGGGGGGGGCAGAGCATCTTCCACATTGCTCCAATGAGGTCGCAGCCATTTTCCAAAAGTTGTCGTCGTACGTCAAAACCCACAAAATAATTTTGGACGAGGTTGTGCGGCAGATGGACGTCGACAACGATGGGAAATTGTCACAACTAGAATTGAAGAGTGGAATTGCAGCAAAATTAGGGTTATATCTGAGTGCAGCTGAGACCATCTTCTTGTTCCGGTATTTGGCGCAGGATGACAGCTATGCAAACTTGGACATTTTCAAGATGGCCATAAACTTTTACAAGCCAAAGCATGTTGTTGCATAAAACATTTAACATTTGAAAAAACATATCTACGATTCAAAAACAGTCGGTCACAGTCAGTTCATTTCTGTGAACACCGCGTTCATTACGAGCAATTTTTTCCTTTTCGATAATTTTTTGTGTCATTCCGTTGTTTTCCTTGTCCTTGTCCTTGTCCCTGTCCTTGGCCATGTCCCGCCGCTTTTTCTTCTTGTTGAATCGTATGATCTCTCTTATGCTTTTCGCGGCGTTCTCCGCCTCCACAAAAGTCTCGTCGAGCATGTGGGTGTTTTCGTAGCATTTCAGGGCCGCCTCGAACATACTTTTGTCCTGGTATGCAATTCCCAAATTGAAGTGGGCGTCAATGTACTCTGGATCCAGCTTCAGTGTCATTCGAAAATATTTTATTGCGTTGTCCACATTGCCCTGCTCCTGGTGGGCGCTGGCTAAATTGTAGTGCGCCATGACGTTGTCCGGCGAGGTTTTGCAGGCGCGAGTGTACACTTTTACGGCCTTTCCAACTTCTGCCAGGTCCCGGTAGCAATTTCCCAAATTGATGTGTATGTCTATGTCGTTGGGCTCCAACTGCGAAGCTCGCTCAAAACACTTGAGCGCTTCCTGTGTTTGCCCATAATCTTGGTAAACGTAACCTAAATTATAGTGAGCAAGGGTGTAGTCCTCGCGCAACTCTATCGCCTTCAGGTACTGCTCAATGCATTTTTCGTATTCGCCCAAGCACTGAAGCGCTGAAGCGCAGTTGTAAAAGCACTCAGCGTATTTAGGGTCAATGGCCAAGGCCTGCGAAGAGCCAAACAAATTGAGTGGAATGCAAGTTTAGTAGTGGATTTTGAAAGCCTTCTGCAGCCATTTCGCGAGCATCACGAGTTTCAATCACTCACCTCCTTGTAACACTGTATCGCCTCCTTCAGCTTTCCTCTCTCCTGCAAAGCCGAGCCGAGATTGAATAGATGCAATGGTTCTTTCGGTTGATCCTTCGCGTTATCCCGATATTTGTTTGTCAGCACATTATCTGATGGTCCAGCAGAATCACACCCACCTTTGATTTTTCAACGATTAGTAAAACATCATCTTGTTATTTCGAATAATAGCTCACTTACATGAGAAAAAGCTTGTAAAGAACCCCTGTGCAGGGCCGTACTCGGTTGCCATCAATCTTTGTGTTTAAATTTCCAAATTGCAACGACGATAAAAAATAAAAATAAATTTTTGTTTTTAATAAAAAAGTGAAAAAGGTGTGTTACACCACAGAAAAAAAAATTACTTAACGATGGGTCAATGTCAATCCGAACCCGAAGCACCAGCACCTGACTCCACACCTCCTCTTCCTGAGGTAGTTGCCAAAGAGCCTGAGCCTGAGCCTGAGCCTGAGCCTGAGCCTGAGCCTGAGCCTGAGCCTGAGCCTGAGCCTGAGGATGAATCAAATGTAGTGGTGGAAGAGCCTAAGGGTGTATCTTCCCTCCCCCCTGTGCCTGTGCCCGTTGTTGAGGATGTTGAACCTCCGCGGCCACCCT
This sequence comes from Parmales sp. scaly parma, assembly GCA_030267985.1. NCBI lineage: Eukaryota > Bolidophyceae > Parmales > Parmales sp. scaly parma. Next base: position 74,414 of record BRYC01000031.1, on the reverse strand, counting down.
CTGAGGAGAAAGAGGAGGAAGAAGTTGTCCAACCCCAACTAACCAAGGAGGAGGAGAAACAACATGCCATTGACTTGGCGAAGAAGGAGGCGAAAATATTGAAGCAAAAGGAGGAAGAATTGGTGCAGGAGGCACTTGCCAAGAAGAGGAAGGAGGAGGAGCTTGCAGCTGAGAACGAGAAGATGCTCGAGGATCTTAGACTGGCGAAGGAGAGGTCTGCACAATTGGCACTGGCTGCTGAAATTAAAAGGAAAGAGGAAGAAATCGCTGAGGCAGTTTCCAAGGCTGCTTTCGAAGAGGAGCTCAAGAAGTCCGAGTACGCCAGGCTGCAGCTCGCCAAGGAGGCTGCCACTATCAAGGTTGAGAATGCTAGGTGAACGAGCGAAGCGAGCGAGCCTTGAGGAAGACTCCAGCGATGAATTCCGCGAAATTGTACAGACATAATATAATGGCTTCATCCACTACTGAACTAACCAACTCAATTCGTTTGGCTCGCTCGTGCTCTTTTGCTTCATTAAAAAAATGCACCTCGCTTCGCTCGGTGCAGAATTGCCTTGGAAACCACCAGGACCGAGGGTGAGACTAGTGTTCAGGCAATGGACGACGAGTTGGAGGTCGCCGAAGACGATGATATCAAGGCTGAGCTCGAGGAGAAGCGAGCGGCTATGGAGAGTGAGCTCGCCGCCACCGCGGAAACCATGGAGCAGGCTATTGCTTCCGCGGAGGAAGAATTATGCAATGCCTTGACCGAAGAGGAGGGCGCCTACAAAGTCTGCCGCCGCTTTTCCTCTTTCACTGCGTCGGCAATCAACAAATCGATTTTGTTTAGCGAGGAATCCGAGAAAGCCACAGGTGAGCAGTTTTCTAGTCTCTTCAGTGCAGTGTATAAATAAATAACTAACTCTCCTCCCCTCGCCTCCCCTTCCCCCCCCACAGATATACTCAAGGAGAAACTGGCCGCGTGCAATGACGAGTTTAGCGTCTCTCGAGTGATGGGAATGTTTGACAACGATAGGAACGGCGAGTTGTCGAAGGATGAGATCAAGAATGTTTTGACCGTGCTAACCGAGAAGATAATCTCCAACGGCGATGTTGACGACCTTTTTGACAAGTACGATACATATGGAAACGGCAGCATCTCCATCAGTGAGCTCAAACCGATGCTGTTTGACATCGAGCACCAGACAAACAGGAAGAAGAGCAGATTTTTCAAACCCAAGACAAAGATCGTTGGGGACGAAGTCAAAGCGGCTGTTGTCGAGGCGAAGGAAGCCTTAATGATACTGGAGGTTATACACGACGATGTAGTTGCTCTGGATGCTGTCGCCAAGGAAGCATCCAAGGCAGAGGAAGAACTGCAAGTTGCCAGCGAGGAGGCCAATGAAGCCTCCAAGAACGCCACGGAGACTACCGAGCTCGCCAACCGTCAGGAGAAGGTCGTTACGGCCATCGAAAACGACGAGTGGTCGGTAGAGCGAGTTTTCACTGCGTTCGATAAGGACAAGAACGGTGTTTTGGACGCTGAAGAGCTCAATTTGGCATTGACCAGTTTGCTGGGCAGAGAGATCAAGGAAATAGAGCAAAAAAAGTTCGTGAAGAGATTCGATTCGAATGGCGACGGAGTTCTGGATTTTGAAGAGTTCAAGTGCGTCAGTGATCTTGCCAAAAAGTCCTCCAAGCCCAATTTCTTGGAGAGTATGTTTTTTAACAAAGATGCCGCAAATAGTGCTGCGACCCATGCTGCGAGGTCAACGGTTAGTGCCATGGAGGCAACTGTGGTTGAGGAGGTGGTTGAGGAGGCTGGTGCTGAGGCTGAGGCTGAGGCTGAGGCTTAGGCTGAGGCTGAGGCGAGGCTGAGGCTGAGCAATAATAGCATAGGAAGAAGAACAGATACATTAACTTATTTGAAAATGCCTCCTAAATTATTTTCTGCTCTTCAAGTATGCTATCGACCCCATCTCGTCGAGGCGGGACCTAGTTCGGTCAAAGGCGAATACTTCGTCGAATACGCCAGCATCATCATCCACTACGAAAAGTTTGTCAATTTTTTTTTCGGCGTGAATTATCAAAATCACATTGTTTTCGTACAAGGCGTCAACCAGGGTAATGAATCTTCTCACAACGTTCATGTCCTGAATTTTTAGCTGTGGGATGTCCTCCAAAAATATTGTGGAAAATCGATCCGCAATGGCCAAGTAGTCAGCCGCTCCAAGTGCGGCGCCGCACAGATCGTAAAAGGAAAATCTTGCGATGGACTTCTCTAGCACGCACTGAGGAACGAGCACGTTCCTCCCCTGTGTGGACAGGAATGTTGACCCAATCTTTGCGTTCAAGGTCAGCTGATCAAATACCGAATTAAATTCCAATTTACCCTTGTCCTCATTTTTATTGGCGGATTTATTCCGAATGAATGGATCGCCCAAAAAATAAGTCCCTTTAGCTTTGTGGAGACCGTGAACGATCCTATAATCGACCTTGCTGGAGGTCATACTTACGACCTTTGTCTTTTGTTCCAATAAATCTATGAAGGGAACAAATAAATCCCGCTGGAGACCATTTTTGTAAAGGTCTGCTGGCGTTCGATTACTTGTGGCCACAATTACCCCTCCGCGCTCGAACAAGCTCGTGAAGAGTCGTCTGAGAATCAAGGCATCGGCGACGTCCGTTACTTGAAACTCGTCGAAGCAGAGGATAATTCCTTCCAAAATTATTTCATCCGCGATCATTGGCAGTGAGTCGCCTTTTTGGCCCTGCTGGCGTATCGTGTGCATTCTGCGATGGACATCAAGCATAAACTGGTGAAAATGAACCTTCTGAATCGTGTGGGAAATTTCTTCAGACTCGACAATACATGAGTAAAACAAATTCATGCAGAACGTCTTCCCACATCCAACACCACCGTGAACATAAATTCCCCGAACGTGGTTAGTTTGCGCCATTGTTTCTTGTTCTTCGTCGCCAAAAAGACTGCCGAACAAAGTGGATGACGATTTTTGTGAAATTGAAGACTGTGGGAAAGAGGAAAGATCTTGGAAGTCCGCAAAGAGCCTATCAAACTCTGCTATAGTTTTCAGTTGATGAATATCTTTTTCGGTTGGTTTTGAAACACCGTCTTTTTTCATTATTTGGTTCAAGAAGCTCGCGATACTTTTGTAAGACTGGCTGGTTTTGTGCCAATAACTTTGTGGAAAACCATCGATTGTTCCTGTCGAATTTTGTTCCCATGTTCGGTGTCGTGAATCGTAAATTGATCTTCGAAGTCAGACGTATCGCTTGTGTGAATACATGACGATTCATGGTCGATGGCACTTATGCTAGCAACGCTCTTAAAAAATATATAAATAAAATCAAAAAAATCAAAAAAATAAAAAATCACTTTTCACACTTTCATAAGTTTATTTCCATAGTTCGAATCTATCATAACGGTCTTTGGTCAAGCATGAATGATATAATAGAAATCTTGTCAAAAGATGATATCCTCGTAGAACTAATCCAGGTATGAAGAAGACTAATTTTATAATCACTCTTCTTGAAAATCAACTCAACTCAACTCACACTCACACTCACGCGCACCCTCCACACACTCGCACTCGCACTCAACACAAATTTAAATGCAGCGTGGAGTTGTGAAACTCTTGAACAGTAGATCGTCTTCAAAGACCCAGCCAGTCCCAAGTAAATCAGAAGCTGTGGGGATTGTCACAAGCATAGTTCTCTCTGATCCCAATGTGATGCTGGTGCTCCGAAGGCGCGCTGAGGCTTTGGCTGCTGCTGCGGAGTGTGCAGAGGAAGTGCTCGCCGGCGATTGCGACCGCGACAGCAGTAGCGACAGCGACAAAAAAATCGATAGCATCCCAGATTTAAATAATGGCAAAAATAGTATTCTCGACAGGCGCGTAGCCTTCAGCCCAGAATCGATCTCGACAAATAACATTATCCAATCCTCCGATAGCCACTCAACAAATCTTACTTCACCCAAGCCTTCCTTGCCGTTCTCTCCCATGAAGAGGAGCCCGGGTAAAAAAAGTTTCAATTTTGAAAATAATGACAATGACAGTCCCGTAGCAGCAGCAACAACAACTGCAATTTCCACAATGACCAGTTCCCCCTCAACAACCACAACGGCCACGAATACTGCAAGACCCACATCAACTTCTGCTGGTACCAACACGATCTTGCCCGCCACAGCGAGTACATCAACCTCTACGATCACTACTGCCACCGCCGCCACCACCACCACAACCGACAATGAAAATGGCAATGGCAATGGCAATGACAGCGACAATTCGGAAGAATTCAACCGTACCGAGGCCATAGCTTCAAACCCCAACTCTGGTGACTCTGGTTCGTCGGTTGCTTACGAGAATGGCAGCAGCAACGCCGACGGAAGCGCTCGGAACACCCCCCCCAACACGGCGCATCACCCGTCTGTGCATTTCAGCGCGATGAACCCGAATCCGCACCTCGTCATGGCAGACGACGATTTGGTCAGCAACAGCAATAGCAACGTGATCATCAGTTCAAACTCCTCCCCCCGGGTTTCCTTTTCGGCGGCTTCGTCGGTCGTAAGCTGGGAAGATTTGAACGAGAGCAACCAGATTCCAAGTAGTCGAGGGAGTGGGAGTGGCCTTAATTCCCGCTCGTCTCGGTCTGGCCTTTCGTCGCCTGCCATCGAGCCTGCTCTATCACCCCTATCTACGGGAAAGAAAGAGCTCCAGTTCGACAGCACCATAGAAACCATCACGGAGGCTGCTGGTCGCCTGAAAAATCTAGAGAATGAGCTCAACGCGATTCCTCCGAGCGTAGAGAATAGCCCCAAGGTTGTCAGTTTCAGCTCTCAGCGCACAAAGTTGAGCGGTGGTGGTGGGTCTCAGAGTCCGCCCACCTTTGATTTGGAAGAGAGTTGCGGCCTCAATTATGATGATATCGGAGAAAATAATGACGATGCGGACGCCCTCCCCCCACCACCACCTCTAACAGCGGTAAAATTCGGCGTCAACTCTAAAATGGAGGAAGTTGCTGAGCGACTGCGACGCCTAATTCGCCTTGCGGAGGCAGGGGGCAAGCGAAGAAATTCCAATCCAGTTCCGCTTGAGGCAGCCTTCGCGCACTTTGACAGCAACAACAGCGGCGTCATAAATTTGTCAGATTTTCAGGAGGGCTTGCGGAGGCTAGGCAGAAGTTTCGATTTCACTCAGGAAGATTGTAGAATATTAATGTCAATCTTGTCGAAGAATAATGACTCGGAGAGCGGCATCAGCTTGCTGGACTTTTACAGAGCGATGGGACGGCAGTCGCCCCCCCCAGCAGATGGCAGTATCAGCATGGATATGGACTTGGCGTTGGCTGATAGTCCCGTGGTGCACGCCGAGGACGCCGCGAAGAGGTTGAGGGACTTAATCATCGGAATGGAAAAGAATAACGGGGGCGGGATCGAAAGTGCCTTCATGCACTTTGACAGGACGAACAGCGGTCACATAGCGGGGGAAGATTTTCACATGGGTCTAAGGAACTTGGGAGAGGGGGGGGAGGGGGCAAACTTCTCCACTTTAGATGACGAAGATTGCGAAGAACTCGCCGCACTTTTTGACACAAACGGGGACGGTATCGTGAGCCTGTTGGACTTTTACAGGTTCATGGGCAGGCACAGTCCACCACCCGAGAAGCAGCAGGAGAGCGAGGGTGAGGATGA
>BRYC01000031.1:42886-59220 GCA_030267985.1 Parmales sp. scaly parma | reverse complement strand
GTGCGTGGGTGTGATTACGTGGGGTTTTTTTGACGTGGTGTGAGAACTTTTTCTTCCATTGTATTTCCAACTTTCCATTAAGAAAACTCACTCTTCAAACTTGCAGCGTTGCACCAAGTAATATCCATGAAACCGTCGGCGTCCTTCCTCATTCCACCTTTGTAAGAGCGCTCTTCTCCCATGGGAGACATGAGATCCCTCACTATATCAACAACATTCTGGAAATATTTCATTGCGAATTTCCAATTGTCCTGCTTGTCCTGGAACATATCGTAAGCCAAGTGGGGGAAAATTCCCCACATGTCGTGCGGTGTCGCGTGCTTGAACCTAATTCAATTCAAACGTGTGTTGTGTTAGTATGAAAACTTTGATAGGCTAAAAAACCATGTCACACAACAAGGTGCTTACCAAGCATCAGGACTATCCGCAGCATCGGGCCCAAAAACGGTAAAAGTTTTTCCACTCCCAGACAAACCGTATGCAAACAGCACCACAGCGTTACCATCCATCAGGTCCTTCTTGATCTTTAATCCAACAGCTTCGTAAACATTCATTTGCCCCACAAAGTCCATGTCCTCGCAAATTGCATGGTCACTCTGCACATAACGTTCATAATTGAAAGCAGTCCACCATGCATATGTGAAGCCAAAGTTGTTGTGACTGTAACTCGAGTTTAGCAGGGTAACCTCTCCCTCCTCTTCTGATTTCTGGTGCAGCGAAACTCCTAGTTTGTCTTTGATTGTGAAAGGCCGACTAAAGTTTGAGAAATGGTTTTATTAGATGAATATGAAATAATAACTTTGAACGAGCGGCAACCTGAATTCCCACAACATTTTTTAATTTTTATGCATACTATCCTTACCAACGAACTGCCACTTTGATGGAGACCGACATCAGATGGTGTGTTTTTGTGCTAAAAACTTTTTGAAACTCAGAATTTTTTTTTTTTCGTTTGATCAATTTGATTTAATTTCTGTTGGATATCTTCTTTGCTGCCACCCTCAAACCGTCCACCATTTCTATTTTATCTTCAGCTTTTTCTACTTAAGATGGATCGCGGAAGAAAGGCCATGCCGGTCCAGAACAAGGCGTGCAATGCCCGGTATATTAAAACTTGTCAAGAAATGCATAAGAAGAAGGTATGGAATTGCCTCCTCCAGGAAGCCCTACCTCTTTATTAGGATTTGTGCTCTCGGTAAAGGCAAACTTGCCGATCTCGTGTATGGAAGCTACTAACCCACTCAATACAAAAACACTCGCTACAGTTACGAGATATGAAGTGTTCAATCGACAACAAAATGCCAGCTACTGCTTCCCATTTTAAGACCAACGCAAAGAAGAATGCGATTATGGAGGAACGGTTTGCAACAATAGAGCGTGAAAATAGAATGCTTCTTGAGAAAATGAGTTACATCATGCGGGTGAGTAGTATGAAGAGCGGAATCAAACCAAACTCCAATTATTAAACCAATCAACTCTAACACACACCTCTCCCTTCCCCACCTCTTCTCCTCCCCCTATCTCCCCTTCCCCCCCCCTCCCCCCCCCTCCTTTTTCCAATTTTCTAGTTCAAGGGTGGAATTGACAATAAAAATGATAGCCTTCAATACGGTCGTTCGCTAAACAAGGACTGCCGAAAACGCGAACTACAGAAAATCACGAAGCAGAACCAACTGATCCTACGACGAATTCAGGAAGCGACACCAACATTTGATCACCTTCAATGGGCGGAGGAGGCTCGCGTGAATGATGGATTCATGCAGAACATTTGCGAGTTCCAGCCACAAACATTAAAACGGATGACCGGGTTGGGGTTAGATGATGGAGCAGACGATTTGGATGAAGTGGATTTCAGCTAAATTTCTCTCAACAACAACAACAACAATAACAACAACAAAAAGAACAACAACAACAACAACAACAACAACAACAACAACAACAACAACAATAGTGATAACAACACAAAACCGATTATGTATGATTGAATGCTCTTAATTAAACAGGAACAGAACATATTTTCTCCAAAAGCAATATTGAAATCTCTCAACCCCCTCTCCTCCTTCCCCCTCTTCTCATCCTCCCCCCTCTTCCTATTCCACTTTGAGCTTCTGTGGCCATTGTCTTGCAACCTTGAGAAGAATCTGCAGGCTAACAACCCATTGGTCTCGCTCCTCTTTTGTTTTACACTCGATCGCAACCTTGCTGTTGTCGTTTAAGCTGTCCACGAATAAGCTCTTTTCCTCGCTGGCGCTCGTCTTCTTGCTCTTTTTGTAGTGTCCAGGTCCGAAGCCAGCGGTGATGTTCTTCAATTTATTCAGGTACAACCTCTTCGCCACCTTGGTCTTGCTGCTGGTGTCCTTGACCCAGATGCTCTGCCAGTCCATAGCCACGAACATGTGCTTGTTCAGCTTGCTGCCCTCCTCGTACACGCTCAACTCGGATCCAGCCCTGAGGAATTTCCTGTGTTCCTCCAAAGGGTCGCCGTCGGGAGCGACCTCGATCTCCTTCACCTGCTCCGTTCCCTTTTTGATTTCAACGACGTTTCCGAGCCTGGCAAACAGTGCTCCTCGCCCAACCTTGCTGCCCTCCTGCTCCTTCATCTTGCTCATCGCCGTCATGCTCAACAATGTTGAGTCTCCCGCCATCTTGACCCTGGCGTCGTTGGGGTGCTGCTGCAGCACCTCCTTGATCTTCTCCTCCCCCTTCTTCTCGATCAAAATTGCGGCGTACTCCTCGTCCGCAGAAGCGACGTTGTCTAACGTGTTCAGAGTTTGGCACATCAACTCCTCGTCGTCTCCGTACACCTCCATCATCTGCAGGAAGATCTTGATTCCTCCGTGCTGGACAATGAGCTTGATGTTCTCCTTGACGAAAGCCAGCTGGCCAAACAGCTCGAAGATCAGCGACAGCAACGCTGTGTCGTCCAGGTTGGCCTGCACCGCCTTCATGAACACGTGCATGCCCTGCTCGGCGACGCTGTTGCTAACTTCGTCGTTCGTGCAGAGACGGTTAAGCGCGGCAATAACGTACTTGACCAAGTTGGGGTTGTGGTTGTACAAGTCCATGGCCTGCAGCAGCACGCCAATGCCGTCCAACTTTTGCAAATTTACCTGGTTGGCCTCGTGCACCAACGCGTTACTGAGGGTCAACATAGCGTCCTGCAAAAACTCCTCGTCCTCCATCTTGCTCGAGATGACCTTCAGCAGCACCTCCACGCCGTTCAGAGCCGCGAACTTGTCCAAGGTTACCTCGGCGTACGTGAAGACGCTCAAAAACTTGATGGCCCACGACAGCAACTCAACCTCGTAGTCGAAGCTAGAAATTGTGTTCATGGTTAGCTCCATAACGCCGAGCTTCGACAAGTCGATCGCAGCGTCAACGTCGTTACCCAGGTTGAATAACGCCTCCATCGCAGCCTCCAAGATTGGCACGCTCTTGCCGTGCTTGGCAATAACGTCGGTGATCGCAACGGTCCCTCCCTCGTTGACGATGTACTCGGTTGCCAACGCGTCCTTCTCCTCGTCGTTGATGGCGCCAAAGTTGCTGATTACCATGATTGCGAGCTTGAGAATTTCCTCGTCGTCGGGGTGAACCTGCATACCCTGCACGATCTTTTCCGTCGCTCTCTTGGCCACCATAATGAGAATAGACTCGTCGTCGAGCGACATGTTGCCCATGGTCTTGAGCATGATCTCGAATAGGTCGCCGTCGATGTGCCACCTCTCGACCGCCTGGACGATCTCGTCGCAGCACTCCTGGCAGCAGAGCTCCTTGTTGTCGTCGTCTCCGCCCAACAAGTTCCCAATTGTAATGAACGCCTCCTTGATGACTGTGGGGTCCTCCGCGTGGTTGATCATAACCTGCTTCATTGTGCTCGGCACGTTCACCTGCATCTCGAAGCCAATGACAAGCTCGTTGTCGGCGCTGAGCTGGTGCAAAATTTTGCACCCTTTGAGCACAAGCTTCTGAACCGTGACGTGGGTCCACACCGTGTTGTTGATTGTTGTGATGTACTCCAAGGTGCTCAAGCTTCCCTTCAGGTGGTCGAACGCGGACATACTGTTGATGATGTCAATCGCCTGTTCCATCATTGTTGGGTCGCTAATGTGAAATTGCATGGAGTCGATGATGTCGGAGATGTTGCCGTTTTGCGCCAGGGCGCTGGCGCTGGTGTCGTCCTGACAGAGAGAGCTCAGCACGCCGAAAATTTTTCCCATCACTCCGGCGTCTCTGCCGTGAGTTCCGATGCAGTTGACCAAGCTGGAGGCACAAGAGACGTCCAAGTCCCTCAAGTTGCCGTCCAGAGTATTGACCAAGTCCAGGATCGAAGCCAGCTCGTTCTCTAGCTGAAAGTGCTCTGCGGCTTGCTCCCAGCTGGATTCTCCGGTGGCGCTGTTGTAGAAGTACGAGGTACCGTCCTCGCTGACGACCTGCTGCCAGTGAGCCGCGTCAGCGTGAACATTTGCCAGGTTCCGAAGGCGATCCTCCAACAGCGCCTCGGTTCCCCCCGCGAAGGCCTGGGTGAAGTGGGCCAAAAGAGCGGCCGTTGTGTCTTGAATGTAATCGTGGCCAGAGTGCTGGTAGCTGCTGCTCTGGATGATCTGGATTCCCTCCTTGCCGATTCCCATCTCCGCAACTCCAATCAGGTCCGCCATTGTGCGGAGGGAGTAAAGAGCGTTCTGGGCGAAAATCTCGTCCTCGAGGTTCTTCGGGTCTTTGAGGGACATGAGCAAGGCGTTGGCAACGCCGGCTTGCTTCATTTTCTCAAGAATCGCAGGGTCATTCAAGGCGATGATCTTGCTGAAAAGGCTCGCTGCCATTTGGGCTGACATTAAGTTGTCGCTGGCCAAACTCTTGACCAGTGCATCGAAGCAGCCGTCCACGTTTGCGAGCCAGTTGATTCCTTCGGGACTCTCGCCTGCGCTCTCCATCAGAATGACGGCGTCTGGGCAAACGTTGAAAGCCGCAGATAGCACGGCAAGTTGGTCAATCGATTGAACGGTGAGAATTGACGGGATTTCCGCGCTTCTCTGGTCGATGATCGCCTTGATTATTGCCTGGATCAAGATTGCCTTGCCTCCAAAGTCGGGAGGGCCGAGCGCCCCCATTGCGTCCACCAGGGCGTTCAGGCCTCCCTCCTTCTGGCAAATTTGCTCCAGCGTTGTGGCCAGAGCCCTCGGGTCGTCAATGTCGGAGAGGATGCTGGCGATCGCCTTGGCTCCACCTTCGGTTCCAATTAGGCTCACCGCCTGGGAAAGTGCCTGCTCGGAGATGATCTCGAGCGCCTTCGAGGCTTCCAGCGCCATTCCGGACGCCCCAATCCTGCCGGCTTGGCCCTTTGCGTGCGCCGCGTCCTGAACGGTGGCGATCATTCCGCTGCGAGCAATGCTTTGGATGCCACCCGCCACACAGGCGATTGAGCCGAGGCAAGCGCAAGCGCTGCCCGTGACCATGGTGCTGCCTCCGAACTGGGCGCTGCACATGCCCACCGCCGTGTCAGTGTTAACGGTGAAGTTGGAGTTGATCAACCTGCTGAGGGTGCTCAAGCAGAAGGAAATTGCTTCTTCTTGAGGCGGTGACTCGTCAAAATTGCGCAAGCAGCTCATTGCTCGCTGCAGGGAGGACATGAGGGAGTCGGAAATGCTCTGGTCGAGGGCGCCGTCCTCCAGCAATAAATTTCCAATCAGGGTAAGCACCCGGCTGAAATCCGAAATTGCGGACTCGTCGTTGCTCTCCATGGTCGCCAAGAAGATGTTCATCTGCTCTATCAAGGCGGTGAGTCCACCGGCTCCGCCCCCCTTCAAGAGGCCAAGAGCCTTGGCAGCGGCAGTGACGAGCTGAATGTTGTTCGTGTGCTCACTCATCATGAGCAGCAGAACGTTGGCTCCGCCACTCGACTGTAGCTGCTCTGCTGCGTCTGGGACGGGCCCTTCGGCCAGCGCCGTAAGCATTTCGCAAAAAACGCTCATGCACGGTGCGTTCTTGACGTACGTATCGGAACCGGTGATGATAGAAATGATGGATCCGGGGATTCCTTTTTCCATGATTTTGGTTGCGCCATCTGGGAGGGTGGCCATTTTCGTCATGAGCTCCATCAGCGACTTCAGCGTTGCTGGGTCCGCCTCGGAATCGCTGATTCGTGCCAAAACGTCCACGACCGTGTCCAAAACCCCGCCGCTGATCATAGCAGCAAGATTGCCACTCTCGGCAAGATCCAGCAGCAAGTTGATGCTAGCGGCTGCCTCATCCTGCTCGGAGATGTAATCACAAATGTGCTGAATACCCCCGCCGGCAACAATTCTTCTGGCTCCCTCGGTGTCGGAGGCCAAACTGGCCAAGGTGAGGGAAGCCCACTTGATGAGCTCCGGGTCAAGGTCTGAGTTGGAAATGAGAGGGAGAAGGGACTCCACCGCGCCCTGGCGCACCAGCTCGGATCGGATGGTCGCGTCTTTCGAGAGGGCCTGCACAGCCTGGAGCGTCTCGATCGAGGGAGAGTCTTGTAGGGCCTGGACAATGATCGGAACGATGGGTAAAGCGCCTTCGACGTTTGCGTTTCCAGCCGCCCTGCCAAACGCAGTAACGCAACCGGTGATTAACTTGTTCTTCTTCTGGCCCTCCTTCATTGTTTGGGCAGCCGTCATGACGTTGACCAGCAGCTGGATGCCACCGTTCTGCTCAATTACGTCACTGAAATCGCCGCAGAGGAGCATGCAGCCAAGCCGCTCGATGCACAGGCCGAGCTCGTCGCTGTCAAGGGTGGCTGGGTCGCTGAGGTTGAACTGGGTCAGCTCAACGAGGGTGGAGACAACTTCGTTCGCAGTGACGAGGTTCACAATTGCCCTCCTGCAAACGTCGATGAAATCCTCCTTGGTGGAGAAGACGCTCATGGCCTTGAAAATGGCATTCACGGCGGCCTGCGCCGAGCGAAGCGAGGCGCATTTTTAATGAAGGACGAGCGAAACGAGTGAAGTGAGCCAAACGAATTGGGTGGGTTAGCTTAGTAGTTGATGTAGCCATTTCGTCTGTAGCCATTTCGCGCACTTCATCGCGAGTATGCTCGTCTTCCAAAAGGTTCGCTCGCTTTGCTCGCTCACCTGCTTGGAGAGAGCCTCGCGGCCTTCGGCCGTGGTGGCCACGGTCTCGATGATGAGCATGGAGGAGGTAAGCGCCGGGAGGAAGCTCTCGTCGTCGTTGGTCGCCGCGGAGGAGATGAGCTGGACGATGATTCGAGTTCCGTTCTGCTTGGCTAGGGTATTGCCCCCCAGAGCTTTGCAGGTAATTTGGAGGATCGCCAGCCCAGCGGTTGCCACCGATAGCTCGCTCAAGTTGGCCCTGAGCCCGGTAACGGTGGATTCGATGAGGGGGAATTCGGAGAGCTCGAGATCTGGGCACATATCGAGAATGCGCTTGCTCAGGAGCATGGAGTGGGATACGGCTCGAGTCTTCTTGGGGTGGTTCATTGGAATGGATAAAGAGGCGTTTAGAAGGGTGGAGGGGTCGATGACCTGGTCAACGGAGGGAACGTTGCCGAGAATCTCGCGCATCGCGAGGGCTAAGGCGGAAAGAATCTCCTCCTGGGCAGGGCACTGGGGCATGCCAGACACCATGTGGAGGAGTTCAACGAGGGGTGGGACGCCCCCAAAGTTCATGATACGTGTGACATTCTCCGGGATCATGGCTAGGGTTCCGAGGCACATGGCCATGACGGGAACCTTTGCGTATTCAGATTCTTTCATTTGACCAGTGATGAACTTCTTGAGGCCCTCGATCATTTGCTTCACGAGTTCATCTGACGAAAGCAGCTCAACGAGCTCCATGGCGGCCTTTCGTACATCGTCGTTGTCGGGGTGGATCATGACGGCGGAAACGACAGCGTCAACTCCCTTGCCCGTTCGAATGGCCACCTCGCCCTCCTTGGAAATGAGCAAGTTGGTAAGGAGCATCATCGACTGCTTGAGCAGGTTAATGTTCTGGGGGAATTCCTCAATGTTCCGGATGAAGATGGGGACACCGCCAGATTTGACTATGAGCTTGACGTGCTTTTCGTTTTCGGATATGCATGACAGGACGAACGTTCCGTTCTCCTGGATGTCTTGGTTGCCAGCATTTTGCTCCATTGCCGAGATGACGGCAGTGATGGCAGAAGGTGCGGCAGCAATGAGCTCGGCATCAAAGTCGGAATTTTTGCATAGGGTGTGGAAGAACTTGGTTGAGGCCGTGGCAAGAGTTGCGTGGGAGGTTTCCTGAGATAAAGCCTTGGAAATGGCCGGAATGGAGTTGGCCTGGATGAGTTGCTGGAGGTAGGCAGGGTTTGCGGCGATTTTGCATCTGGGGGGTGGGGGGGTAGGGGTAGGGGTAGGGGTAGGGGTAGGGGTAGGGGTAGGGGTAGGGGTAGGGGTAAGGGGGGGGGTTAGATGGGGATAAACTGAACAAATCAACAAACAACAACAACAACAACAACAACAACAACAACAACAACAACAACAACTTACAATGCATCAATCGCCTGTGCCCTACTCTCGGAACTGGAAAATTTGTGAGATAGGGAGGCAACCAGCGGGGGGATCACGTTGGAGTCCACGAGCAACTGGATATTCTTGGCATTTCTAGCAAGGCGGGCAAGTGCCCTGCAGGTGCTCTCGAGAGCCTTGTCGGAGACTGCCTTCTCGAGATGACTTGTGATGGCAGGACAGCCACCACCGTTGACAATGTCAACGCTACTGTTTCCGACCATTGCTAGGGAGGCAAGGAGCGCCATCGTCCTCTCGATCATGGCAGCGGAAGCGCCCTTCTCGTTCAAAATGGCAATCAACTCGTCGACAGAGTCGCCCGTGACGCGAGAAAGGAACTTTCCGCCGAGGCGCGCAATGCGCTCGTCGTCCTTGAAGGCATCAAGCACCTTCAAGTAGATATCCACCCCGCCGGCTTCTTTGATCATACGGATGATGTCGCCGCTCTTTGCCATTCGGCCAAGAATATTTGTCGCTCGCTTGATGATGTCAACATCGTCCTCGCCGTGCTCGGCAAAGCCAGCAACTGTGTCCAGGACATTGAGAATGTTGCGGATTCCGTCGGCATTTTGAATGAGGTCCAATCCCTCGGAAGTTTTGGCAATTTTCTCAAGAGCTCGCATGCACGACAGCATGATGGTGGGGTCGTCGAGGTGAGAGTTCATGATATCTATGATCTTATTGACGAGGTCTTGGTTCACAATCTTCGACAAAGCGGTAGGGTGGTTCATGACCGACTCGATCATTCTGAGTCCGCCCACGAGAGACTCGGCTGAAATGTTCTTATTCGCATCAATTGATGCAATAATCGCAGCAACACCTCCCTGGTCAGCAATCTGCTCGGCAGTAGCCTGATCGTGGCACAGGTGGGAAAGAGAGCTAGCACATCGATCCAAAACATCTTCGCTGCCAGGGTGGAGCTTAAGCACATCGACAATGATGGCAGCAGCATCACAGCCAATTGCAATTTGCACGTTCTCACGCCAGTTGGAATTCGGTGGGCAGATTACCTCTGCACAGAAAATATTGGATTTGGAGTTAGTAAGTGTGTCGTGGGGTTTTAGGGGGGGGGGAGGGGGGGGAGACAACAAACTTAACTGGAAACACACTCGATGGAATAACAAGCAAGTTGCTTGAATTTTCGGTGTTCTCTAACGGCGGAGACGAGAGAAGCAACTCCGTCATCCTTGAAGTGACCACCCATTGTGTATTTTTTGTGTATTTTTGGAGAAAGATCTGACAGGAAATTATAGCGACTTTTGCCAAATTTGCGACAAAAATTTTCAAGATGAAGTGTGGCTTATTTTCAGTTATGAGCCTTCCCATTGGTGGGGCCGTGATCTACGGAACTGCAAACTTCCATGATCATAAACTCTTGTTCGAAACAAAGCTTATTCAACCAATTTCAATGAATATTGATGGTTTGAAAGTGTGTGCTAACAACACGAATGGTCCACTTTCATCCTGCCTGACTGATAGTGAATGTTGCGAGGCGCCGTATTCTCCAAGTGGTTTTGGGTGCCAGGGACCCAGTGGAACTTCGTGCTGCTTAGTCGGTGCCGCCTTGTCTCCTGATTTAATTAATCCTGCCCTTCCAAACTGTCTCGTAATGGGCGATTCGGTTAGCATCGGGTACGTGAATCCCGTTGTAGATACCCTCAGGGAGGTCTGCAACGTGCAGCACAGTCCCTGGGACGTTTCCAACGGGGGGTGGGGAAGCTCTGAGTCTGCCCTAGAATGTTTGGACTTAATGTTGAAGACCGCCAATCAGGAGGAAGTAAATTGGGACGTCATTTTTTTTAACAATGGACTACACGATCTGGAGAACACTACAGAGGCAGTGGCGGCTTATTCAGCCAATTTGGACGCAATAGCCAAGTTTTTGAAGCCGAAAGCGAAAACTGTCTTGTATGGAATGACTACTCCCTTGATGAACTTTTATCGTGAAGGCAATTTCATCATTGAATCGCACAATGAAGCTGCTGCGCGGATCATGGCCGACAACGACATTGCCACGTTCCCATTATATGATAGAGTCGTGGAAAAATGCGGACCTGTTCCTTACGTGGACTGTGAAATCTGTGCAGCGTCGCCCTGCGACTTCCACTACTTGTCAGCTGGCTCGGAGTGGATTGCCAGTGTGATCAGTGAAGCAATCAACACAACGCTCTTTAATTAATCATGAATAGATTATAGGAAATATTTTTAATCGGTTGCTTAAATTAAATTCATATCCCAACCAAGTCTCTTTTGACACCACTTGTCCTTGGTTGACCGAACTGTCCCATCGCCCCACCTCCACCTCCACCTCCACCACCAAAACCACCACCGCCACCGCCAATGTTTGCGCCAGGCGCGTTCAAGAATCCCGCCCGCAGAGCCTTCGTGGGGTCGGTGTCCAGCAAACCCTGCAGAGCGTCGTATAATGGCTTCGCCGCTGGAGCTGGCGGTACGTTCCCTTTCAAAAGCTCCACCGGCGAGTGCTTGGACGTTCCGTAGAACTTTTTATTGATATCTGGCCTTTGACTGATGACGGCTCCCTCAATGCTCGCTCCGGCAAAAAGCCCTTTGCTGTGACTGTAGCTTACGCAAGCGGAAACACCTTTGTCCCCTGCCCGAACTGCCCCCTCGGCTGACCGTCCAAGCGGACCGACAGATACTCCGATCTCGGCCCCAAGCTGCAACGACCCTTTTGAACAAAATGCTGTCACAGCGGCTGCAGACGTCAGCACCACGACAACATCTGTTACCTCTCCACCAATTTGCGCTCCAAATCCAGCTCCAGCCATCATAATCGCACTTGGGGGGGACCACGACCCGTCACCGCGTCGAGCCACCACCAATCCAGTGCCTAACCGCCCTGACCAAAAAAAACCAACCTTCATTACTGTTAAAATGGCGAGCCCGCACGCGTCCCTAATTAAACGAAGAGGAACGCTGCTGTCCTCGATGTGTTTTGTTTCCAGACCGGTGTGGAAATTCTTAATTATGTAGGCTGCCTTCCTAATCTCCGCGCCCATCGTAAAGCGAATGGGGGAGTTGAGGTAACGGTTGGTGCTGTTGATGGTGTTTTCTCGCATGGAATTGGACTGGTTGAGAGCAAGGTTGTCCTGGATTTGCTTCACATTTTCGAAACAATCGTGGCAAACACGCCTTGGATTCTTGGTGTCGCTCGTTTTTGCAGCAGTTCCCTCCGGAAGGAGGGCCTTTTGGTTGGTGCAGTTCGCACAGAAGATGTGCCCGCACTTCCTGCAATGATGCCTCCGGGAAACCCAATCAAAATTGGCCAAGCAACGAGAACACTCGTTTTTCTCCAAATTGGGGATCCACCTTGGAGCAACATTACCTTCAGGATGAGATGCCTGAGTGGACTTTACATTCATCTTCTGCTCATTCACCTTCCAATTTTCTCGCTGAACCTTTGCATGTTGTTTGGTTGATGGGGGGGGAGGGGGTTGTTCATCTAGGTTGTAAATTGAAGAAGAGGAGGCTGATGATGAAGGTTGGCCACCAAATGAATTCGCCACGTGTTGTTGCGCTTGTTCCATCGCAATCTTCTGCACAGTGGGGTCAGCTAACGCTTGTTGAGCCAGCTGCTGTGCAACTGGATTCTTTGCCAAGGTAATTGCAGCTTGTCTTGCTTTCGCTTCGTCTAGCAACGAAAGCTTGTTCATATTTTTACTTTCAGGCTTATGTTAGTCACTAAGTATGTAATTAGGAAGTCCTTATTTGTGGAAGAAAAAATGAACACATGAAATGTCATCTCACTTCTGATGAACTGCCTCAAAAGCTCGGAATTTCGCAATCGGAGCGTCGGAGGGATTCGTAATTTTGAAGGTTTATAATTCCAAAAGCATCATCTTCAGCGTGTCGTAACCCAATCATGACCACGACTCCAGCCCAATATGACGTGCTGTTCTACCCACGTTCATCCAAATCACACAAAAACAAAATAAAGGGAAAGCGTGATGGTCTTCTCGTTGTTGATCCCTCGACCCAGCGAATTGTTTTGTCGGAG
This sequence comes from Parmales sp. scaly parma, assembly GCA_030267985.1. Lineage (NCBI taxonomy): Eukaryota > Bolidophyceae > Parmales > Parmales sp. scaly parma. The sequence continues at coordinate 46,692 of BRYC01000031.1, read as the reverse complement.
GATTCGGAGGTTATTTCGAGTAAAATGCTCGAGCTCGGCTCCAAGGCTTTTGCTATCGACGAAACCTTAATGGTCGGAACGTGGGAGATTGAGATTCTTAGCTGTGTGAGTGGAGGGAAACCATCCACAGCATTAGCCCCACCCCGGCCAGCTCTGATCTCGCAAAAGGTGGTTCGAAAGCCTGGCCTTGTGAGCAAATCTATCAGTGTTGGCGGCTTGCAATCTCGGAAGAGGCCGTTGGGGGCAATCGGTGTTGGCGGTTTGGCTCAGAAAAAGAAGCTCCTCAGCATTGCAGGGCAATCCGGTTCAGAAAACGGCAATGGCAACGACAATGAGAACACCAACATCAACAGCTATAACAACAACAGCAACAACAACAACATCAACAACGTCTCACGACTAACTTCGAAGCAGCCATCCTCCCAGCTTGGCCGAAAGTTTGTCGTCCCGATGAAATTGACATCAAAAAAGTCAGCCCCCAAAAATTCGGACCCTCCCAACCAACAATCTTCGGACAGGTCGAAATTCGGCCGCGGTGCGTTGACTGCCTCCATTATTCAACCATCAGTGGATCCGGAGCATGCCCCGTTCTTGCACTTGCAGTTAACAAACAATCTGTTGCGAACTTTGCGTCCGCATCAGCTGTCCGGTGTTAGTTTCCTCATGAATTGCTTCCATGGCGAGAATCAGAAGAACGCAAGTGCTGACCCCTCTGATGCCCCCTCTGATGCCCCCTGGGATGACTCCTCGGATGATGACTTCTCTGACGGTGTAGCGAAAGGGGCGATTTTAGCAGATGAAATGGGTCTTGGAAAAACGATTATGACGATTTCCTGCATCTATTCCCTCTTCAAAAACTCCACCACACAGTCTCAAAAAATGTCCCCAAGCTTAAAATTCGTCGTTGTCACCCCAGCTTCGTTGGTGAAGAATTGGGTCAAGGTGTGTGCGAGATTTTATCAATCCGTCCGTCCGTCCGTCTAACCCCCCCTTAACCCCTCTCCAGGAGTTTGACAAGTGGCTGGGCCGAGCCTCTCAGCCAAAACGAACCGCAATAACGTCAGCAAAAAAGAACGAAGACAACCAGTCTGCAATTCGTTCATTTTGCCAGAGCAAACAGTCGGAAGTGCTTATTATCTCCTATGAGCAGCTTCGCCTTCTGTCCAAAAATGTCAGCATCGGCGAGCTCGTTAAGATCCGCCTTCTTGTTTGCGACGAGGGACATCGGTTGAAGGGGAACAGCGGCAACCAGACCATCGAGTCGTTGGTCCGCCTCCCCTCTGAGTCGCGCCTAATCATCTCCGGGTCGGTTCACCAAAATGACCTCTCGGAGTTCTTCAATCTCCTCAACTTTGTCAACCCCGGCGTTTTTGGCGAAATTGCCAGCTTTCGCTCAAAGTTCAGCAAACCGATCGAGCAGGCCAACTCGAAGAAATCAACTCGGGAGCAGAGGCAAAGGGCTCAGGAGTGTAAGAGCGAGCTAGAAAGAAGCGTGAGCAGCTTCATGCTGAGGCGGACCAATGCCGACATCAACTGTCTATTGCCGCCAAGGTACGAGTGCGCGGTCTTTTGCAAACCGTCCGATCATCAGTGCGAGCTGTACAATCAGCTAACGACGGGCTACGACGGGGTTGATTCTCTCTCCCTGCTGACCAAGTTGCGGAAGGTGAGCGAGCTTTGAGGAAGACTCGAGCGATAAATCCCGCGAAAAGGCTACAGACGGCTACATCCACTATAGGCTACAGACGGCTACAGACGGCTACATCCACTATAGAACTAACCCCCTCGCTTCGCTCGGTGCAGCTGTGTTCTCATCCCAAGCTCATTGTGGCTGCTGAGCCGGCTGCTGAGCCCACAAAATTCGTCCAGGCCTCCGCCTTTGTCGAGGAGTCCCCTCCCGCCCCCAATGCTGTTGCAGCGGATAAAATCAAGAGTGACTCCGATTCCGGTAAAATTGAAGTTGTTGAAGAACTACTCAGAAACATTCGCGGTGCGACGGATGAAAAGTGTGTCGTGGTGTCGAACTACACAAACGCGCTCAACGTCGTCCAGGAAATTGCTAAGAAGAGGAAGTGGGGCTTCGTCAGGCTCGATGGTACCACCCCGGTGAACAGCCGACAGGGCATCGTTGATACTTTCAACCGTACTCCAGCGGACTCCAAGTTCTTGTTCCTGCTGAGCTCCAAGGCAGGAGGTGAGTGGGCGAAGCGAGCGAGCCTTCAGGAAGACGAGAAATTATATACGAGCCACTACTAAACCAACCACTCAACTTACTTCGCACCTTTTTCACTCGGCGCAGGAGTTGGTTTGAACTTGGTTGGCGCGAGTCGGCTCATCATGCTCGATGCGGACTGGAACCCCGCCACGGACGCCCAGGCGATGGGGAGAATTTACCGAACTGGCCAAAAGCTGCCGTGCTTCATCTACAGGTTGTTTCTCGCCGGAACTGTAGAGGAAGTGATTTTGCAGCGACAGCTGCAGAAGGGAAACTTGTCGTTGGATGTTGGCGGTGGCAGCGGCAGCGGAATAGCCAGTGAGTTCAGCAAGGAGGAGCTGAAGGACTGTTTCACGCTGAAGCCCAACGCCGTTTGCGAAACTAACGAAAAGCTGGGGGGAAATTGGGCTAGCGGTGAAATTCCTGTAGAGATGGTTGACAAGGATCAACCGTTCGCACAGCTTTGCGCCGAGAGGAAGGATCTCATCACCTTCGTCAGGTACGGGGAAGACAGGGATGTGCGTAGTGATTCTCTGGGTTCGGATGAGGGGGAGGCTGGTAACGAGGAAAAGGTTGGGGTGGTTAAAAAGCCGAAGAAGAGGAAGAGGATAAAGGAGGTGGAGGTGGAGGTGGAGGTGGAGGAGGACGAGTTCTGCTCGGCGGACGAAGAGGAGGAGGAGGAGGATGGGGATTTTGATTTGGATTTTGATGAGGAAGGTGAATTTGATGAAGACAGCGGTGTGGATGAAGAGGAGTTTTGAGGCAAAAGTAATTTCAGTTTCGTTTGTTGAATTATTTTTTGTGAATTTTAGATTTCGAAATCACATCCTCTCCAACCACGTATTAAGTATGTCGGACGGTGTGCCTCGTTGTTTACCAGCTGAGAAGGCAAGCCGCGTTCGCGTTTGAAAGCGAACCCATGTTAGCCCCTCTGTCTCTCCCTTGTTTTTTATTTTACCCACACCCACACCCACACCCACACCCACACCCACACCCACACCCACAACACACCCACACCCCATTATATTACAAAACTCCTCCACATACCCCCAATTTCCACACACAAAACCCTTATTACGGAAAAACTGGGTTGCCGTACGACTCGCTGACGTGCGAGTACTTCTCGTTGCTGTACTTCTTCTTGACAGCAATCAACTGCCGTTTCGAGGCCGTGACTGGCTCCTCGGAAACCTTCTTGGAAATTTTGGCGGCACACTTCTCGACCTCCTCTCGCGAGTACCCAGCATACTCTGCAAGGACCGGGTGCCAACCAGCAACATTCCCCCTTCCAACAATGTCTGGATTATTCAAGGCCAAGTGGACGGCCGAGCACCCAACTAGGGAAGGTGGGTAGTTAAGCATGTCGTGTTCTTGGAGGGTTCTTTCGGTGTAGTAGTGGGCGGCAAATTTCGCCAAGGAGGAGGCCTTCGTTATTCTTAAAAATCTGGTTAAAAAGGGGAACGCTGTTGGAACGGTAATTTCAAACTTGAGCTTTTTGAGCATATCGTGTTCCATGTCCAGCACGTCTTGTCTCGTGTACGCGTTATCGGTGATGTAGACGCAGTCTCGGACCTGGGGGGGGGGGGGGGGG
>BRYC01000031.1:24143-42876 GCA_030267985.1 Parmales sp. scaly parma | reverse complement strand
TTTAGTTGATTGAGGATTCACATAATGAGGGAACATGAGCACGCACCTCAGGAGGGTAAATTTCTTCATACTTGCAAGCGATCAACAACGCCGTCACTCCAACAAGTTGAAGCTTGGCGCGAGGAACGTTCACAATTTCACAGTAGCGGTCGATAACGTTGATACATAAATAAAGTGTCTCGGACACGAGGTTGAACTTCATGTGCACCTCAACCAACCAATCCACTAAAATAGCACGCATCTGTGGTGTGGGGGAGAGGGGGGGAGGAGAGAGGGGGGGTTAGCGTACAGAATCATCAACACTCAAGTGCCCTTAGCAACTCACCTTTGCGTTAATATCGTTCTGATTCTGCATGTACATTCCAGGACAGCCAGATGACTCGGCTGCGTGCAAATGCTGAAACAAATCACTAACATAGTCCGCTGCTAATAGAACGTCCTCCAAATCTTTTATATCAACGCTCAGCACTCCAGTCGTGTAGGTGCAGTTGTCAAAGTTAGGTTGTTGCATCCGATACTGATGAGGGACCACAACATCGTTTTCAACTGTCACCGTTCGTGCCACGGCAGAAGCCGGGGCGGCAGTCATGGCTGTGGAGGAGGAGGATGTGGATGAGGAGGAGGAGGAGGAGGAGGAGGAGGAAGAAGCAGAGGAAGAGGAGGAGGAAACGTTGTCGTTTTGTTGTTGTTTCGTTGAGGGGGGCTTCGGTGGCATTGGCATTGGCAATGGAATGGCCAAACTGTCATCGCTGGGATTGGATTTGGACGAAGTGGACGTCTTCGTTGGAGGGGCAGGCAAAACCGTCTCGTCGGAGCTAGAATCCTTTACAGTTTTCTGTTTTTTTAAATAGGGGTGGGTGGGTGGGTTAGCATGAGAGTAGCCACAAAAATGAATGTTTGAATCCTACCTGTCTCTTAATACCAGGTTTTACCGGACCCCCCGTTTGGGTAAAAGATCGCTTGTTGGTTACGTCGCTGGATACGTCACCAAGGGCCTGGCGCCCCCCTGAAGCTCTTGTCCTGAGCTTCATAGCTACAAAGAAGAGGTGAAGGATTAGTTTCAGGGCGAGAACGAAGATAATCGGCCTTGAGGGAGACCAGAGAGTTTGGAACCCAAAGTTGATTATGCAGAGAATGGATAGCTGGAATTTGTGCTGCGTTGTAGCTCACCTTGGCTCGTTATCAGCTTTGCTGGAATAAAATTCGAAATCCTCGAAGCAAAAAAAAAGAAACAACATTTTTAATCCACAAAAGTGAAGAAAAATTGGTGCAAGTATACACACAAAGATACTCAAAGAGTACGTTTACCAAATCAGTTTTCGTCTTATACATTTTGCGAATTTTCACATTTGCTCCCTTCTTCTTCTTTCCCACTCTACCAGCCAAAAGGACTTCCGAATTTTTCCCTGCCGGACATTTGGCTGTGGACTGCACCTATAAACGTATCCGCTACCCTTTCCCCCAAGTCCTTTGGGCAGTTTGTAGTGTCCTGGTCCTGGGATATCGTCGTGCACCATTCTAGATCCGATGGGAGCCTGATCTCGTCCGCTGTGTGCGAACCTGATGTTGGATAATGTTTCTTTTGTGCTTTCGATTTGTGTGTCGCAAGCGCCAATTCCGCATCCGTACTCTCCCGGTCCAACGTCGCCGGTGGACACCAAGATGAGAGGTGGTCGTAATCCCCTGCCAAACTTTCCTGGCATGAAATTACGTTTCGTTGAAAGTGGTTGCCTTTCACAGGAACCTGGTAGGTTGTATGCTCCAGGCCCAGGGGCAAGTTTAGTTTTCTCGGATGGCCACCTGGACTTGGGGATTGTGTATTTGGGGGCGATTGTCTCTTGTGGGTTGACGATTTTGGGTTTGTAATGTCCCGGTCTGTGTAAGTTAAGTGTTTGTTGAGGTGAAATAAATTGTTTGTTAGTTGTTTCGCTGATTCCCCAACCCACATCCCCAACCCAACCCAACCCAACCCAACCCCACCCCAACCCCAACCCCAACCCCAACTTACCCTGGCTCCATGATTGTTGTGGTGTCTTCGGCTTTAGTCATGCTGGAGCCAAATTTTTCTCTCGACCGTAAGGAAAATTGAGGAGCAGTGCGAATCTTACTCTCAGGGAAGTTGCCCAGCATTGTTGTTTTGATGTGGTACGCTCCGGGACCAGGAGCCTCGGCGGTATTTTCACTCAGGGGGGGCCGCACACTTGTGCCAAAGCCAATCTCAGGGGCTGAGGCATGAGATGCATAGAAGCTATCCATCAGAGACCGACCAAGCTTCCTCACTTTTCCGGCGTGCTCTCCCGTTGTTCCTCCTGTCATGGCCATGTTGGTAGCTGAAGCGGAAGCTTGCATATTCGTATTAAACTCGATGCTTGTCACTGCCGTTTAATCCAACAGTTCAACCCCTACTTTTCCTCGTTTTGCTTGCAAATGATTAATCAATCGGTTTTGATATTTCACTGGCTTTTGCTTGATCTGTGGTAATTTTTGGTTCAATTGCTCAATCCTAGCAGCTCTGTTGTTGACACATAACTTTTAACGATTTTTTTGGAATTTTTTTATAAAGGTTTTTTTTCTTTTTGAGCTCAACTAACAACCCAGTGTGCCCTTCTCAATTCACAATTTGCCCCCATCGTGGCAACTTTGCAACAACGACTTCAAAGTGCTTCTAGAATAAGTTTGCAACCCCCACTCCCCAAGAAACCAAATCAAATCCAAAACCATGCCGAAAAACAATCTCAAAGGCCTTGTGGGTGTCGATCCTGCAACAATAAATGTGAAAGAAATGTGCCCCGAACGTCAACTTCCTGAGTGGATTGGCCAGTTCCAAAAAGGTTCGAAGCAAGCATTTTTCTGCTGTTCCCATCGTAAACATATTCATCATTTCGTGTCATTTGCCTTTTCCCCTCCCTCTACCTCCCTTCCCCTTATATTTTTACTAACACCCCCCCCCCCCCTCTCCTTTTCCACCCTTCCCCTCACCCCCACCAAACCATATCCCAACACAGCCAAAGATAGAGACGCCAAATCCAAACAAAAGACCGGCTCATCTGATCTCAAGGAGATGGCAAAGGTAGATTTCAAGAACATGAAGAAAGCCTGGAAGACCCAAACTCAGATCCAGCAGGAAGACCTGATTCGCGAACGTGTGAGGCGCAACCGGCTTCCCGAGCCTGCGCGAGACTTCCCTGGAAGTATCCGCACGTCTGATATTGCTGCAGATTCTGGTGTGGCCAATTTTCTAACATCCCAGGCCGACTTCTGCCCACGCAAGGACTTTGCGCCCGCCACCGGCCAGCCCGATTTCGACAACACCCTCTCCTTCTTCGATGAGGACAAGTACTACACCCCCCCTCCTGAACCTCCCACTGACGAGGAGAAGAAGGAAATTACCCCCGTTGACGACGACCAGTTCCTAAAAATTGACCAGTCCAAACTCCCAATCGAGCTCTACGACTCTTCCCACTACGAGGAGAAGGACAAGACTCCCGACGAGTGGCTCGCCTCAGGTTGCGGAGCCTCGGCATCCAAGTTCGATGGCAATGATTGGAAGTGGCGCCGCGTCACGGTCGATTCCTATGATTCCTCAACCAAGAGATATACCGTCACCTTCACCCCGTCCAACGTAACCAAGCAAGTCACTCGAATGAATCTCCTCTTTGATGACGAGGATAAGGTTCAGTGGGAGAATCGCCGGTCGTCTGCCTTCAAGCTTCGCGAGTTGTCCAAGATGCAGCTCCGGTTCGACCACTTCGTTTCCACCCAGCCCGTCTCGGAAGTGCGTCCCGTGCAGCAAAAGACCCTCCGAGGAATCCACGAAATGGTGGCCACTGGCTTGCCCATTACCTGCGAGTTTCCCGAGCCGGGAACTCCTGCTGGCCTCCTGCTCCGGAACCTCACTGGCGAGGTGATCCAGCAGTACACCAAATCCATGAAGGAGGCCATAGTTTACCACCTCCTCGAAAACAACAAGATCTTCCTGAGCAAGTACACCAGATTGAAGCTGCCCCAAATTCCCCCATCTCTCCCCTGCTCCTACTCTGGCAAGATTACCATCCCCGAGCATAAATATAAAGAGGTGGGTTGAATTGGGTTGAATTGAATTGCGAAGCGAACGATGTCGTTTAGCTCCCGGCTCGCTTCACTCGCCCGGTGGGCACTCAGGAACCACACCACAAAAAAATTAACTAACCCAACACTCAACCCAAACTTCACTCAACCCAACTTCACTCAATTAAACTTCCAACTCGCTCAACCACCCAATTCAACCCACAGCACCGCTCGCACACCATGCACTCCCACTACTGCTCCACTAACGAAGTCCTCAAGACCTTCATGTGGCTGAACCACCAGTGGGACCAGAACTTCAATGCCTCCTCCCATTTCATGGACATGACCATGGAGTCTCTGACCCTCCCTTGCCAACTTTCCGATTTTAGCACACTGCAAGAATCTCACATTGCCACCATTGGCGAAAAGTTTAACCTCGACTGGCGCCGCTCGTTCACCGAGCAGCTCGTTGACAATGTTCAAGACGTCTATGACTTCTTCCAGTCTGACAAGAAGGTATACCTTGCGTCACCCCTTCACAGGCTGTTTAAACACAGCGAGCTTCGCATGGCGCAGCACCTTCGCGAGACCGTCGAGCAATCCTTGACCAACTGGATTCAGCTCATCAAGCAGTTCTCCGTCGAAGGCGAGGAAGCCAACACGGATCACCTCCCCTCCATGGCCTCCGAGCGCGGTCTGTCGGGGAAAACATCCCTCATTCAAACCGAGCTCGTGGTGACCGATGACTCGCTCACCCTCTACCCTTCCCCCAGCGAAATAGAGGACGCCCTCATTGGCTGCGTTGAACGAATGATTGAATTCGTCCGATCCCTCACGACCGTTGACTCCGACCTCATGAGTCTCCTCCACCTCCCTCCTCGGATCATCTTCAACGTTGGACAGAACGAGCCAACCACACAGTCCTGCGATGCCCTCATCGCGCAGTGCAAGGCCTTCATTACGGAGAAGGTTGCCACCGGCACTGTTCAGCCCCAGACAATTGTCGAAAAGTACAACACGTACTTTTACCTCATTGAGATTGATACCGACGACTACGTCGAAACTTTCATCGAGGGAGTTGTAGAGAAGCCGGCCGACCCAGAGAACGGAATCATGGAGGACACTCTCCGAAAACCCACCACCGACGAGTATTTCCTCACCGTTCGCCAGTTCCACGATGCTGCCATGACCGTCCAAACGATGGGCTTCGACCAGGAGCTTTTCTGCCTCGTTGGCGTCAACACCGCCAAGGCGAAGTCAACTCTCATTTCAAAGGCCCTCGAGATCAGGGACGCGTTCCTCGAGCGCATGGTCTCCGACATTCGCGATGAGAACCTCGACATCACCGACGAGTACGAGAACATTCTCTCCCGCGTCTCCGAGAAGCCCAAGGACGAGGTTGAGCTCTCCGCCCTGCGGGACTTCATCGTCGACTCCAAGGCCACAATTGATAATCTCATTTCCCAGGTCGATTCGGTGCACGTCCGAATCAGCACCATGGAGGAGTTTGCCTACCCAATTACTCAGGACGACGTCAACCTCATGTGGGGAATTAAGGAGTACCCCCGAAAGGTGGAGCACGCGGCTGCCGATGCCCTAGAGGCGCTCGAGGCCGACAAGGTCAAGATGATGGACCAGCTCGCCCTTGAGAAGGAAAAGTTCGAGCACCTCCTTGAGTCCTTCGACGCCGACGTCAAGAAAGTGTCCCTCTTCGCCAACTACGAGGCGATGGACCAGAACGTTGAGGCCGTCAACTCCCTCATGGATTCCGTTGAAAAAGCCCAGGAACAGGCGGAGAACTTCAACATGAGAGAGAAGGTTTTTGGTTTCCCACCGACCGACTACCCTGGCCTCATTGCCTGCAAGAAGGAGCTGGCCCCTTTCCACAAGCTGTGGAACATGATCAGCGACTTTCACCTATCACGTCAAGAGTGGCTGCACGGCTCCTTCTTGGAGCTCGATGCCAACGAGATCGAGAACAATGTCACTGACTGGTGGAAGATCTCCTACAAGATGACCAAAACGCTCGAGGACGAGTTCCCCGGCTCGGCTGAGTCTGCTGGCAAATTGCGCGCGGTCACGACCGATTTCAGGGAGCACCTCCCCGTCATCCGGTCCCTCGCATCGAAGGCGTTGAAGGACCGCCACTGGGACGAAATCTCCGAAAAGCTGGGCGCTCACATTGAGCCCGACGACGAGCTTACTCTCAACGCCCTACTCGAGCTTGACGTTGCCAAGCACATCGACGAGATCCAAGAAGTCTGTGTCGCTGCCGAGAAGCAATACGGCCTCGAGAAGGCCCTCGACGCCATGAAGGTCGAGTGGCAGTCGATCGAGTTTGTCGTTAAGGCCTACAAGGAGACTGGAACCTCCGTCGTCGGCGGCGTTGATGACATCGTCACGCTCCTCGACGACCACATTGTCAAGACGCAGACCATGAGGGGTTCCCCGTTCATCAAACCGATCGAGCAGTCCTGCAAAGACTGGGAGATTCGTCTCAAGTACGCGCAAGGTCTAATCGACGAGTGGGTCAACTGCCAGCGCACGTGGATGTACCTCGAGCCCATTTTCTCTTCGGACGATATTATGCGTCAGCTTCCCACCGAGTCCAAGCGCTACCAGGGCGTCGACGCGCTGTGGAAGAAGGTCATGCTCGACTGCAACTCCGAGCCCAACTTCATGTTCCAGGCGGACCCCGAGAAGCGCTTGGAGGAGAAGTTTCTGGCCGCCAACAAGAAGCTCGACGAGATCCAAAAGGGTTTAGCCGACTACCTAGAAACGAAGCGTCTGTACTTCCCGCGGTTCTTCTTCCTTTCGAATGACGAGCTTCTCGAAATTCTTTCCCAGACAAAGGACCCTCGTGCCGTGCAGCCTCACCTCAACAAGGCCTTCGAGGGGGTTTCAAAGGTCAAACTCGAGAAAGATTTGAAAATCACCCAGATGATCTCCGCCGAGGGTGAAAAGGTCGATTTGCACACTTTCGTCGACCCCGAGAAGCCCGAGAACAAAGGTAACGTCGAGAAGTGGCTGCTTCTCCTCGAGTACATTCACTGGGAGACCGTTCTGGACCTCACCAAGGCGTCCCTCAAGGAGTACCAGGAGATCGACCGCCAGGAGTGGAGTTTGCACTGGCCAGCGCAGGTCATCCTTGCCGTTAGCCAAATTTACTGGACGCAGCGGCAAGAAAAGCTTCTCAACGAGCGCGGTATTGAGGGAATGAAAGAGGGCGTCATCGAGCAGACCGAGATGCTTGGAGGAATTGTGAAAATGGTCCGCGGAAAAATATCCAAAATAGACCGAAAAACTCTGGGAGCTCTTACAACGATTGACGTCCACGCTCGTGACTCGTGCGTGAACATGGTGGCCTCCAAGGTCAACTCGGTCACCGATTTTGGCTGGCTGTCGCAGCTGCGCTACTACTGGGAGAAGAGCTGGGCAAACTCGCAAGGAATGAAGAAGGGCGACAACGGTCCCATGATTTACGTCATCAACAAAGACGAGAACACCGTCGTGGCGAGAATCGTCAACGCCAAGGCACTTTACGGCTACGAGTACCTGGGAAACACCATGCGACTGGTCATCACCCCGTTGACAGATCGCTGCTACAGAACCATGATTGGGGCCATCGACCTCCTTTACGGAGGCGCCCCCGAGGGACCTGCCGGAACTGGCAAGACCGAGACCGTCAAGGACCTGTCCAAGGCCGTCGCCATTCAGTGCGTCGTGTTTAACTGCTCCGACGGTCTTGATTACCTCGCAATGGCAAAGTTCTTCAAGGGCCTCGCCGCCTGCGGTGCTTGGTGCTGCTTCGATGAGTTCAACAGAATCAACGTTGAGGTGTTGTCGGTCATTGCCCAGCAAATTCTTACAATCCAATCTGGCAAGAAGATTGGTTTGACCAAGTTCCAGTTCGAGGGATCTTACATCACCTTGAACCACAATGCCAACCCGTTCATCACAATGAACCCCGGTTACGCTGGACGTGCCGAGCTCCCCGACAACCTCAAGGCGTTGTTCAGGCCTTGCTCAATGATGGTCCCTGATTATGCAATGATCTCTGAGATCAGGCTCTATTCCTTCGGCTTCGAGGTTGCTCGTAGCAACGCCCAGAAGCTCGTCAAGACGCTGCAGCTCTGCTCCGAGCAGCTCTCTTCCCAAAAGCACTACGACTACGGAATGCGCGCGGTGAACTCCATTCTCGCTGCCGCCGGTAACTTGAGGGAGCAGCTCGGGGAGAATCCTCTCTGGGACGAGACGAAGATTGTGCTCCGCTCCGTCAACGACGTCAACTTGGCCAAGTTCACTGTGGAGGACCTGCCACTGTTCGCCGGTATCACGTCGGATCTTTTCCCCGGTGTTGTCCTTCCCGAGTCGGACTACTCGGACTTGCAGCCTGCAATCATCAACAGCTGCTTGCAGGGCGTTTCGGTTGGTCCCGGGCGGCAGTTTCTGCTCGAGCCAAAACCCGCCTTCATGAGGAAAATCATTGAGCTTTACGAAATGGTCATGGTCAGGCACGGCCTTTGCGTCGTTGGGCAAACAGGGTCCGGCAAATCCGTGGGAACTCACGTTCTTGCCGAAGCCATGTCCGCCCTCCGGGAGGGCGGAAACGAAAATTTCAAGAAGACAGTCATCCACACAATGAACCCCAAGTCCGTTTTGAGCGGCCAACTCTACGGTAACTTCGACGAGAACACCCACGAGTGGAGCGACGGCATTCTCGCGGTTATTTACAGGACGTGCGCCAAGGACACCTCCGGATCACGCATGTGGGTGCTGTTTGACGGCCCAGTCGATGCTGTTTGGATCGAGAACATGAACACCGTGCTCGACGACAACAAGAAGCTCTGCTTGATGAGCGGGGAAATTGTCAAAATGAGTGACACTATGACCATGATGTTCGAGGCGGAGGACCTCACAGAAGCTTCGCCCGCGACTGTTTCTCGCCTTGGCATCATTTTCACCGAGACGAGAAACCTCGGCTGGCAGGTGCTGAGGAACGTTTGGCTCAAGGGACTCCCCACCGTTATGGGCGAAACCATACCGGGGGGCTGGGAACCGCACCTCGACTTCATCTCGAGTCTGTTCGATTGGCTTTTTCCCCCTGCTCTCTTCTTCGTCGAGAAGTTTTGCAGGATTCCAACTCCAGTTACTGACATGGAGTGCTGCACGTCCTTGATTCGCTTCTTGGAGTGCTTTTTGGACGCTGAGGCCTTTGGCAGCGACCTGGAGAAGTGCCTCGAGGGCCTTTTCTTGCAGGCTTTGATATGGAGTGTTGGCGCCATTATTGACAGCGAGGGAAGGATCAAGTTCAACGACTACATCCACGCGGTCATCAGGAATTCTGACATTTTGAAGGAGAGCGCTCAGCACGAAGAATTCATCATCAAGAGTCCTTTCTACTTGGACTCCCTTGCTGAAGGAACAACCGAGAGAATCCTAAATTCTTTGCCCTGCGACACCGTCGCCAACATGTACGACGTAATGTTCGACCCCAAGAAGATGACTTGGATCAACTGGCTCGACAACGTTGACCACAAGTTCGTCATCCCCAAGGATGCCCACTTCTCGGACATTGTGGTTCCCACGATCGACACCATCCGTCACGCTGAGCTAATGCACACTCTCATCGTTCACAACAAGCACATCTTGGTGACTGGAGACACCGGCACCGGGAAATCGGTCAGTGTGAAGAACATGCTGATGGGCGGGCTCGACAACAACTACTCGAGCATGTTCCTCAACTTTAGTGCGCAAACGAAGGCCAACGCCACCCAGGATATTATCGACAGCAAACTTGGCAAGAGGAGGAAGGGAGTTTTCGGTCCCGACTTTGGCACCAGGTGCATCATTTTCGTCGACGACTTGAACATGCCTCTCAAGGAGGAGTACGGCGCTCAGCCTCCCATCGAAATTCTGAGGCAGTGGATGGACCACTGTGGTTGGTACGACAGGAAGGAGAACGTTTTCAGAGAGATCGTTGACATTCAGTTCATGGCTGCCATGGGGCCCCCCGGTGGTGGACGAACCCAAATCACGCAGCGATACGTGAGGCACTTCAACCTGATTAATTTCGTCCCGTTTAACGACGAATCTCTCGCCCGCGTGTTTGCCACGATTGTTGACTGGTTCTTTGCGAAAGGCTTTGTCGGTCCTGTGAAGCAGGTTGGCGCGTCACTGGTGCAGTCTACGATCAATGTTTACAATAGCATCAGCAGTACTCTCCTCCCGACGCCAGCCAAGTCGCACTACACCTTCAACCTTCGCGATATCAGTAAAGTATTTCAGGGTGTGCTGCAGTGCACTCCGGACAACGTCAAAGACAAGGAGTCCAGTGTTAGGCTCTGGGCGCACGAGGTGTTCCGCGTTTTCTACGATCGTTTGGTGAACAACGAAGACCGAGACTGGTTCAAGACGATGCTCGGCGAAACTACGAAAGAGATGTTCAACTTGGAGTGGAAGCGCGTGATGGGATGCAATGATAGCCTCATGTACGGAAACTTCCTCGACCCCAAGCCGGTGGTTAAGCCGTACGTGGAAATTGCTGACCAGGACAAGCTGCGAGCAGTCATGGACGAGTACTTGGAAGATTACAACATGATGACTTCCCGGCCCATGAGCTTGGTTCTCTTCCAGAATGCTATCGAGCACGTTGCCAGGATCAGCAGAATCATCAACCAGCCCAGCGGCAACGCCTTGCTGGTCGGAGTGGGCGGCAGTGGGAGGAAAAGCCTTTCCATTTTGGCCACGAGCATTGCCGACTTCAAGCTCTTCCAGATCGAAATCAGCAAAAGCTACGGCATGTTCGATTGGCGGGAGGACATCAAGACCATGATGAACATTGTCGGTATTGAGAACCAGCAGGTGGTGTTCCTCTACGACGACACGCAGATCGTGTACGAGGCGATGCTCGAAGACATTTCCGGAATTTTAAATACCGGCGAGGTTGCCAACTTGTTCAACAACGAGGAGATGAGCATGATGATCGAGGCCCTAAGCAAGGAAGCGAACGACGAAGGTGTCAACACGGCGAGTCAGTCCGAGATGTACGCGTACTTCATCAAGAGATGCAAGAAGAACTTGCACATTGTGCTTCCCATGTCGCCCATCGGAGATCAGTTCAGGACAAGACTTAGAATGTTCCCCGCTCTGGTGAACTGCTGCACGATCGACTGGTTCACCGAATGGCCCGAGGAGGCCCTGAGGTCCGTGGCGAAGTACTTCTTGGGCTCCATCGACATGGACGATTCGACCAAGCAAGGAGCTATCGATTGCTGCGTGAACATGCAGGAGAAAGTGTCGAATATGAGCGTCCTGTACCAGAAGGAGATGGGACGCTTCTACTACGTCACGCCGACCAGCTACCTGATGCTCATCAACACCTTCAAGAGCTTGCTAAACAAGCAGCGAACGGACGTTTCCGACAGGAAGGCAAGGTATGAGAATGGTCTGACCAAGATTCTGGACACGCAGGAGCAGGTCGACGTCATGCAGAAGGAGCTAGTTGCGCTTCAACCGCTGTTGAAGGAAGCCACCATAGACACCGACAAGCTCTTGGATCACATTGCCGTCGACACCAAGGTGGCCAACGAGTCCAAGGCCTTGGTGCAGAAGGAGGAGGCTATTTACAACGAGCAGGCAGCCGAGGCGAGTGCGATGGCCGCTTCTTGCGAAGCGGATTTAGCCGAGGCTCTGCCCGCGCTCGCTTCTGCCATGAAGGCATTGAAGTCGTTGAGCAAGAACGACATTGTGGAGGTCAAGGCAATGGGAAAGCCGCCCGCGGCTGTGAAGATGGTCATGCACGCGGTTTGCGTTTTGATGAGCGTCAAGTGCGACATGATCAAAGACCCCGAAAGAGGAACCAAGAAGGTCAAGGATTTCTGGGGACCCGCCAAGAAGCACTTGCTCGGAGACACTAGGTTCTTGGCCAACTTGGAGACCTACGACAAGGACAACATGACGGACGAGATGGTTGCCGAGGTAAAGACCTTTACGGACCTGCCCGAGTTCCAGCCTGAAATAGTCAAGAAGGGCAGCGTTGCCGCTGCCGGCTTGTGCAAGTGGGTGCATGCGATGGTTGTGTATCACAGAGTGAACAAGGTCGTTGGACCCAAGAAGGAGGCGCTCGGCATTGCCAAAGGACAACTTGCCAGCGCGCAGGCGGAGCTCGGAGAGAAGCAGGCTCAGCTCAAGGAGCTTATGGACAAGTTGGCTGCCTTGCAGGTTCAGCTGGATGAGGCGGAGGCGAAGAAGCTCGAGCTCCAGAATCAGGTTACGGACTGCAGCAACAAGCTGAAGAGGGCTGAGCAGCTGATCACCGGTTTGGGCGGCGAGAGGGACAGCTGGGCGATTCGCGTTAAGCTGCTTGGTGAGCTCTACGAGAACGTAACTGGGGACGTCATGCTCAGTAGCGGAGCCATCGCTTACTTGGGTGCCTTCACTGCTCTGTACAGGACCAACGCGGTTGCCGCTTGGAGCGAGCTTTTGATGAGTAAAAACATCAATTGCTCTCCCACCTTCAAGCTGAGCGAGACGCTTGGCGACCAGGTTCAGATTCGAGAGTGGATCATCAACAAGCTGCCCAACGACAGCATCAGCATCGACAACGCTATCATGCTCCAGAGGAGCAGTTTGTGGCCGCTGATGATTGACCCCCAATCCCAGGCGAACAAGTGGGTGAAGCAGAGCGAGGGGAAGAACTCGCTCAAGGTTGTGAAGCTCACCCAGGCCACGTTTGTCCGAACGATTGAGAACGCGATACAGTTCGGAAGTCCGGTGTTGCTCGAAAACGTCGGAGAGAGCATAGATCCGATCCTGGACCCAATCCTACAGAAGCAGATTGTCACCACTGGCGGTCAGGCTACTATCAGGCTCGGGGACTCGACAGTCGAGTACGACCCCAAGTTCAAACTGTACATGACGACGAAGCTGAGCAACCCTCACTATCCCCCAGAGCTGTGCGTGAAGGTCAACTTGCTTAACTTCATGGCCACTCTCGATGGCTTGGAGGACCAGATGCTCGGTGTACTTGTTGCCATGGAAGAGTCGGAACTGGAGGCTCAGAGGGAGAGCTTGGTCCTGGAGGACGCTCAGAACCAGAAGCAGCTGAAGGAGATTGAGGACACCATTTTGCACTTGCTGAAGAACGCGCAGGGAAACATTTTGGACGACGAGGTTTTGATTGACACGTTGCACCAGAGTAAGATTACCAGCAACACCATCGAGGAGAAGGTCAAGGTGGCGGCAAAGACTACTGCGGTGATTGCCAAGGTCAGGTTAAGCTACAAGGTGGTGGCCTACCACGCGAGCAACTTGTTCTTTTGCATTTCCGAGCTTGCCAACGTGGATCCCATGTACCAGTACAGCTTGGAGTGGTTCATTGGGCTATTCCAGAACGCGATTCGGGGAACCCCCAAGACGTTTGACAAGGACGAGCGAGTGGAGAACTTGCAGAATAGTTTCACTAGAATCCTCTATAGCAACATTTGCAGGAGCCTGTTCGCCAAGGACAAGCTCTTGTTCAGTTTCTTGCTCTGCTCGAAGATCATGCTGAGCAGGGGTTTGCTGAGGCAGCTGGACTTGAGGTTCTTCTTGCAAGGTAGCACGGCCTTGGAGCTGGCCAAACCAAATCCGGCCAAAGGCGACGAGAGCTTCCTGACGGACAAGATGTGGATGGAACTGATTGCTCTGAGCCAGACAATTGCGGTGTTCAAGGGGTTCGACGAAAAATTTGCGAACAACCTTGACCAGTGGGAGAGAATCTACAACAGCAAGACCCCAATGAAAGACTTGGAGGAATTCTTGAGCCTTGGAAAGAGCGAGGAGGAAAAGTTCAGCCAGTTCCACCTGTTGATCGTTCTGAAGTGCTTGAGGCCGGACGTTGTCGTACCCGCCACTATGGAATTCGTGGCGGCCAACATTGGAAAGGAGTTCATCGAAGTTCCCCAGTTCGACTTGAGCCTGTGCTTCAAGGACAGCACCTGCAGCTCGCCGCTGATCTTTGTGCTTACCCCCGGAGCCGCGCCCATGAACGAGCTAACAAAACTCGCGGATGAGATGGGTTTCGGCGGGAATAAGCTGAACGCGATTAGCCTAGGGCAGGGACAGGGGCCGATTGCCGAGGCGGCGATCCAAGAGGCTGCCGACAAGGGAACGTGGGTGTGTTTGCAAAATTGCCATTTGAGCGTGAGTTGGATGGGAGTTCTTGAGAGGATTTGCGAGGGTTTCAGCGCCGATCGAGTCAACGACAAGTTCCGATTGTGGCTGACGAGTGAGCCGAGCAAAAGCTTTCCGGTATTTATTCTGCAGAACGGCGTGAAGATGACCGTCGAGCCCCCCAAGGGAATGAGGGCGAACTTGCTGGGAAGCTACTACAGCATAGAAAACGATTTCTTCGAGGGCAGCCAGAGGCCCGCGGAGTTTAAGAAAATGCTGTTCGCGCTTGCCTTTTTCCACGCAACCGTTAGGGAAAGGAAAAAGTTCGGGCCTCTCGGCTGGAACATTCAGTACGTTTTCAGCGGGCCGGACTTGAAGATTAGCATGGATCAATTGAGGATTTTCGTCGACGACAGCGTTGGTTTGCCCGTTCCTTACCCGGCGTTGCACTACTTGACGGCCGAGTGCAACTACGGAGGCAGGGTGACTGATGACAAGGACAGGAGGTGCTTGGCAAATATTTTGGACGACTTTTACAATGCAACGATTCAGGACGCCGACAGAAAGTTCAGCACGAGCGGAACTTACTTCGCGCCGAAGGAGGGTGATATTGACAGTTACAAGTCGTACATCGAGAGCTTGCCGATGACTGAGGGGCCAGAGGTGTTCGGGCTGCACGAGAACGCCAACATCAGCTGTGCCTTGAGCGAAACCAACAGCTTGCTGCTTACGGCGTTGAGCTTGCAGCCCAAGAGCTTGGCCGGGGAGGGCAAGGGGTGGGCCGAGATTCTGGCAGAGCTGGCGGTGGACATCGAGAAGAGGCTGCCCGGGGAATTCGACATGGAGAAGGCGCTGCTGGACTTCCCCGTGAAGTACGAGGAGGGCATGAACACGGTGTTGACCCAGGAGCTGATCAGGTTCAACAGGCTGACGAATTGCGTGAGCAGCACGCTCAAGGACGTGCAGAGAGCGATCAAGGGCTTGGTGGTGATGAGCGGGGACCTGGAAGAGATGGGAAATGACATGGTTCTGAGCAAGGTGCCGGGACTATGGGGCAAGGTCAGCTACCCAAGCTTGAAACCACTGGGAAGCTGGGTGAACGACTTGCTGCAAAGGCTGGAGTTCCTGGGGAGCTGGAACAGGAACGGAAAGGCGCCCAGTCTGTACTGGGTGAGCGGGTTTTTCTTCACCCAGGCGTTCATCACTGGAACATTGCAAAATTACGCGAGGAAGGAGAAGAAGCCGATCGACATGGTCGACTTTGACTTCAGAGTCTTGACGCAGGACGAGATGGTGATGAGTGAGAACGTTCCGCCTGAGGATGGGGCTTACATCAGCGGGCTCTTCATTGATGGGGCAAGGTGGGACGAAGAGACGCATTGCGTTGAGGAGAGCATGCCAAGGGAGCTGTTTGTGAGCTGCCCGTACATTCATCTGTGGCCCCGGAGTAAGACGGATATTCCAGTTACCAAGGGAAGGCCTGAGCTGTACAGCGGAAGCATCTTGGGGACCAATCATATCTACATGACACCGGTCTACAAGACCAGTGTGAGGCAAGGAACGCTGAGCACAACAGGTCACAGTACCAACTTCGTCATGTTCTTAAGCATCCCCATGGCAAAACACCACGAACAGAAACACTGGATCAAGAGAGGCCTGGCCATTTTGACTCAGTTGGATGATTAGGGGGTGATCAAGCAAAACGACAACAACAACAACAACAACAACAACAACAACAACAACAACAACAACAACAACAACAACAACAACAACAACAATTATAGAATAAGCATGTAATTTATTGTGCTAAATTTAAGCTACACTTGTCAATTTTCTCCTTTACAAAGGATTTTTTTAGTTTGACAGTGTGACAATTCCTATTTTAAAAAATGTTTAAATTATTACTCACTTGAATAGTGCTATTATATATCAATTTAACATGGAGAATGATCTCCCCCCCTCACCACAGAGAGGCTTCAATAATTCTAAAAAAAGGTACAGCTCATCGAGCACACCCTCGACAACAGACCAACTCACGAGCACAAACCCAACCAAGAAGAAGGACCTGTCAAAAACTCCAACCTGGGCCAACGACCCTGCAGACAGTATCCAGTCTGAGAGCCAGAAGCTTGATGGCAGCGATACAACTAATCTAATTTCCTCCAACCAGCTTGCATTCGCTGCTCGTTTCTCTTCTACCATCACCCCTGAAATGAACCCCCCTGAAATAATAAGCAACAACAACAATGATATTGATATTGATAACGACAACGACACTAACGACAACGACGACAACGACAATGGCACCGTCAATGGCACCGTCAATGGCATTGACAACGAAAATAGCAACAAAAATGGAAATAAAATTCACAGTGACTACGACATAATACATACGACGAATAATTTTATGGAGCTCGACTCTCAAACAACAGCTTCTGGCAACGGTGTTCGCACCAAAGGTCTGAGACCGAAAAAATCAGGTCCCAATTTTAGTGCGGAAGCCGATCCGTTTATTTATGTTTCAGGAGCAGATTTTAAAAAGATTGGTGAGTAAAAATGAGAAAAACACACACCTGCAATGCTCCAGCTCTAACTAACATATCTCCCACACCACCCACCCACACCCACAATATCCCACCCCACCCACAACACCCCACCCACCCCTCACATACAGGCCCACCAGTTGTCCCCAACCAAGTTGGTATGGGGGGGCTCCAATCTCCTGTTCAAGTTGGCGGAGCTGGCTACAGTGTCGAAACCGGCGGTGGCGGCGGTGGCGGTAGCAAGAAAGTAACTTCTTCCCGCCGTCGCACCACGAGCAAGAAACTCAACAATAAGGGTGGTGGAGGTCGGTGGACGAAGGAGGAGGACCAAAAATTGCGCGCCGCCGTTGCCGCTGTGGGCCCTCAGGTGAGGAGTGAGTGAGTGAGCGAGCGAACAAGCGGTAATGTAATGTAATTTAATTTAATGAATGGCTACAGTCACCCACACATCCAATACTGAGCTAACCCATTTAATTCGTTTGCCTCTCTCGTTTCGCTCATGCTTCATTCATTAAAAATGCGCCTCGCTTCGCTCGGCGAAGAATTGGAAAATGATCGCGCAGGACTTCCTGGGGGAGCAACGCTCGGACGTGCAATGCTTGCACCGCTGGCAAAAGGTTTTGCAGCCTGGTCTTGTTAAGGGTCCGTGGACGAAGGAGGAGGACCAGATCATTATCGATTGTATAGATGCTGGCATCACCAAATGGAGGTGCGACTATACTTGCGATAAAGCGCTCGAAAGAATGGCTATAGCCACCACCACATCCAAACTAAACAACCCATTCAATTCGTATCTTTTTTGGCTCGTTCGTCTCGCTCATGCTTCATTAACGGCGCAGCGAGATTGCCGAGCGAATTCCGGGCAGAATTGGGAAGCAGTGCAGGGAGAGGTGGTTCAACCACTTAGACCCAAGTTTGAAGAAAGGCGGCTGGACGGAGGAAGAGGACGCCATTCTCGTTGAAGCGCAGGCCAAGTGGGGTAACTGCTGGACGAAAATTGCCAAGCTTCTTCCGGGACGAAGCGAGAATGCTGTCAAGAATCGTTGGAACAGCGCCACTAGGAGGAGGGCGAATGTCAGCCTGGGGATTGAAGGGTCAGTGTCTACCCGGTACTTGGAGAACCTCAACGATCCGGACGCTATGATCTTCGAGGGAGACACTACGGCCTCTGCAGTTCTGTACTCGGCAAGGATGGCTGCAGCAAAAATTATCGCCGAGGAGAACGGGAAAATTGCGCCGGAGGACGATGATCCGGACACCATCAAGCTATCCAAGGAGGCT
The DNA here is from genome assembly GCA_030267985.1 of Parmales sp. scaly parma. Classification (NCBI taxonomy): domain Eukaryota; class Bolidophyceae; order Parmales; species Parmales sp. scaly parma. Next base: position 24,850 of record BRYC01000031.1, on the reverse strand, counting down.
CGAACCGCCCTCATGGTCAAGAAGAGGCAGCTGCTGGAGGAGCTCCACGGAACTCCCTCGGCAAACTCGATGATGCTGGAGGAATATGCCGACGAGCTTAACAACGACGTCGACAGCATTATTGGGGGCGTTATGCTCCCCCCAGTGGTTGTTGGCGGCAGTGGTGGTGGCGGTGGAGGTGAAAGCAGCGGCAGCCCGAGCGACACCGGCACCAGCGGAGAAGTTGGAATTCTGAGAAAGAATTCAGTCGGCGGTTCTTCCGGCAGCGACAAGAAGGAGGGGGGGGGCAAAAAGAGCACCGCGGGCAGGTCGATTGGAGCCAACGGGAAGAAGAAGCCCTCGGCTGCTGACCAGCTCGACAGCATCAACGGCATTCTCATGGCAACGGACCCAAACAACGCGGCTGGTAGCGCGATGAACGCTGGCGCAATTGCCGCCACCACAAATGAAGAGAGTCTCAAATACTTGTTCTTCGAGGACTCCAATCTAACAGAGCGCGAGCGGGATTTAATTCACCGTGCCTACCTGGCTGGCATTGCCAGCAAGGCGGAGGCTACCGTACGCGCCGCAAACGAGGTCAAAAGGAAGACAGGTGCCAGGAAAAAGAAACCCAGCGCCAAAATGGTGGGAGGGATCCTTGGCCACGGCAGCAGTCAGCAACAGGTCATGTGGCAGCAACAGGCCCAGCAGGGGGGGGGGGGGGGGGG
>BRYC01000031.1:0-23933 GCA_030267985.1 Parmales sp. scaly parma | reverse complement strand
CGGACGGTTTGATAACAAAAAAGACGGGGGAGGGGGGGGGGGAGACCTCGACTAATAATAACGTCAGCAACGTGGACGTGTCAAAGGACGACAAGGTGGAAAAAAACAACGTCATCGATGCAGACAAAATCAATGAGTATGTAAGTGCCAACAACAGCCAAATTTGCAGCCCGCAGGTGGAAGAGAAAACTGCAACAAGCGGCAAAACCAATAGCAATAATTACAGCAACAGCAACAGCAACAGCAACAGCAGCAGCAGCAGCAGCAGCAGCAGCAAAGGCAAAGGCAGCAACCACAAAAATAGCGCATCGTTAACTCCCACAAGAATAGATACTACGACGGGAGGCAAAACAGATCCTGATTTGCTTGACGCGGATCAATCGGTTGATTTGAGTAGTGATTTAGCCCAATTTATTGGATCGCCAAATCTCATGTGGAGCTTGGGCAGCTCGGGGAACGGGAGCAAGGAGCTTGAGCACTCGCCACAAAAAAAGTTAGTGGAGTGAGGGATGGAGATTGGGATTGAGAGGAGTTGAACATTTGTTGTCTAAATTCATTGTAATAATTTGCATTGAATTTTCTTTGCATAAATCACCAATATATCAACCACTCGTCTCCGCATAGAAATCCAAAACCTTGAAGGGTGATCCGAGGTGAAAAAAAATTGCGAAAATCCCAATTGCCAATCTGATGGAGAAGATTGCCAGAATGGACCACCATCGTTCCCACCTCGTAGTTCTCTCTCGTCATCTTCACGTTTTTGTAATCCCCCGCTTTCACGTTCCTAAAATCAACAAAGTTCAGTCCGGAGTTTGGGGACGGAAGTGCGATTGGGAGCGTGAATGAAATTCTACTGTCCGGGTTGCAAGATTTCAAATCTACGTTCGAATCGTTTACGTGATTCAAGAGTGTTGTGAAGAGCTCGAAGGACTCGTCTGTGTGAATACGGAACACGGGGTACGACCAGGCTAGGTGAGAAGGTATAACGTGGAACCCAGGAACGGCGAATTTCCCGCCCATGAACGAGACGGATTTTATTGTTTTGTTTTCTTCGTTGAGAAAATCTGCGAGTTGAGATTTTATTCGATCGTATAACCATTTCAGCTCGATCAACATTGTTTCTCTGTAGAGGTCAATGGCCTTATTGTATGTGAGAGTTGTCGAAGAGAGTGTTGACAAGCTATGTTTGTCAACGGAATCGTTGAGTAACGCTTTGGTTTTGGTGGAAGGATCATGATGATTGTTTTCGGGCAAATGAAAATGGTAGCCCCAGTATGGTCCATAAGTGAAGAATGGCAGGGGACCAGCTAAGTGATCTATGTGTATGTAGTCATCAGTGTGCGAAAGAACAAGTTTGGCAAGTTCGTCAGCCTCGCTTTTCGACAGCATGGGGATGCGGGAGGGGGAGCTGTGGTAGTCAGGTGGGGGCGGATATTGGGAGGAGGACTCCGTGTAAAGGGCGTAGCCCGAAGCCAGTAAATTCGGGTCAACAGAACTTACTAGCAGGGATGAGTGAAGACCACGGAAGTAGTTCGTTATCGATGTTTGGCAAAGTTTGGAGGCAAACAGAGGCAGCACTATGAATGTGAAGAGCAAAGTGGCAAATTTTCTTGCTCTTCGCCGTCTCTTCTGTTTGTCGGGAGGTTTTGTGGTTGTGGAAGAGGGGGGGGGGGGGGGGGGGGGGGGGGGGGGGGGGGGGGGGGGGGAGGGGGGGAGGGGGGCGGGTTTCAGCAGCTTTAATGTGACTAAAGGAAGAATGGAAATTAAAATAATTGTCAAAAGCACTTCAAAAAGCCGTACGTAACCTACAAGTGGGATAGCAATAAAATATGTGCGGCCAAAGCGCTTGAGGGGGGCACTGTATTTCATTAAGCTCTGTATTTCGTCAATGATTACGACGAATAAAAAAGTTTTAAAAAGTTTAATTTTTTTTAAATATTTTCGGCAACTTCGAAGGCAGTCTCTGCAAAAAATTACCACAAGTCATGCTCGCAAACATATCAGATAATACAGTAACTCTCGGTGGCGAAAATGTCGCAAAACCTTTATCCAACCGGCGTCTTGTCTTTGCTGAGCACACAATTTCTAAGAAAGAAACACTGAAGTTTATCCTTTCCCACTACGCTTACAGGACTTTTATGGTGGTGTTGTACGTTCTCATTTCTTTTCTTGCCGTAATAGACCGTTTCACAACAAACCACAGTCCAAGGCAGTCGTTTGCTATAACTCATGACTGGGGGATTTGCCAAAAGACCAAACTATTGAATTCGGGTTTGGAGGTAATTTCGTCGGCATGCGGGGGCGACTACTTCTGCGGTTCGGAGAGTGATGTTGCAGCCCACCACGGTCAGCTTGTCAAAGCCGTAGGCGACAATTGGTGCCTGAAAGAGGGCCCACTGTCGGTCAAAATATTTGATATCCTCTCACGAACCTCTGGTCGTGTGATCATCACAACTACAACCCTCATCTTTCTCACTATATCCCATTGCTCCTGGAACCACCTTGCTTCAAAGAAAGCTTGCCGAAAGTTTCTATGGAATGTGAAGCGTGACAACCTCTGGCTCCATAAAGTTGGAGGACGCGTCATCGGTGTGTGCACTGTTATCCACGTGTGGAGCTTGCTCCTCCCCGCAATTTTTGACGGCTACAAGAATACCCTAGTGACGTTAAACTCATTCTCTTGGCCGGCACAGATTTCGCTCGGAACGCAATCCATTGTTACATCAAATATGACAGTGAACTGGGGGGTGGATGACATTTGGAGGCTGTTTTGGATGAGCTTGATGTTTCTTTGTCTCTTTCCGTTGTCACGAGCCTATAAAGTTCTTCAGAGAAACTACACGTTAGCTATGTGGTTGCACATTGGGCTGGGCTTCGGATACTTTTTCGACAGCTGGCGGCGCAGATCGCATCCCCACGTCTGGCTATTCAACACGCCGTTTTTCTTGTGGTACCTCTGCGATCGAATCGCGGCGATGACCTTCTACAGACACTCTGAACAGGAGGTTTTCCTAATAAAGTTGGACGAAAATTATCAGCTGCTGATGTGGAAATTGAGACCCGAAATGCTTCCCGCGAGGCAAGTTTGCGATATATACAAACTGAGATCAAACAAGCGGCGTTTTGAGTTTTCTCATCCCTTCACGGTGGCTTCGAATAGAGCGGGTGCGTTGGAACGCCCATATGGGGTTCACGACCCCACATGGGAGGGACATAAATTTAAAATTTTAAATTGGAACATGGGATCCGATCACGTTACGATATCCAAAACTTTCGACACTCATTCCTCCGTCACTTCACCTACCAGAAGAGACATGAACAGTTGGAAACAGAATACGACGCAAGTGTTTGGCGGCAGTTCACGTTCCTGTTCCAGCAACAGCATCCACGTTGAAGCGCCTTTTGCCCAAACGAGTGTGGAAGAGGGTTGGGGGTACGGCGTTGATACGACCACGAGTCCGGAAGATGTCGAGATTGAAATGTCCACGCACAAAAACATTCTAACTCGGCAGAAGACTGAGCGATATACGAAGATTCGCCAGGACATCAGCAGCTCACACAAGGATGACGGTATTGAATTCGACCAAATAGCAATTGGTGAGCGAGCGAAGCGAGCGAGCCTTGTGACAGAAGTGTGGAAGCGACTACCCTCTCCTAATTCACTCTTGCTCTGGTGCTTCGTTAAAAATGCGCCTCGCTTCGCTCGGCGCAGTGAGAATAGGTAAAAAGGGGACTGGGTGCTCTAGTCACACGCCAGAAACATCACTGTGGGCTGCAGCAGAGCAAGAAAAAGAAGGGGAAGGAAAAGGAGAACCAGGAAACTTTCCGGTTTTTTCTCTTCAATTGTCAGTCCAAGGACCTTACATGGGCGAATACTCGCGCCTTCAAAATTGTCTCGAGCAAGGAGAACGCGTCCCACCTATCATCATTGCCTGTACAGGCGCTGGAGCGGGGCTGGCACTAGACGCGTTTAGCTTCTTGAAAGGAAATAATGTGAACCTCCAGCACCATGTTGATATTATCTTTTCCACGTGGTCTTTGCCACTCCTCCAATATGTGACAAACACGATCACTGCTCAGCCAATAAAAAATTTGTTTTTAACTGTTGCTCTCACGAGGCAAGACGACGTTGAGTTAGACAGCACGGCAGACGATGGTATGATTACGTGCAGCCGAATAAACTTATTGAAAACAATTGATGGTGTCAATGATGAGCGAACGTGTGTTTTCTTCTGTGGAGCGGGGGCCATTGCGAAAATCTTGAAACAGAAATGTCGTGAAAAGAATCTGGCCTTTGTGGGTTCTGCTGTTGAGTAGTTTCCATCATTTCTTTAAACCAATCTATTCTCTACAAATAATATTTACCCCCCAAAACTTTAAAAATCAACATTTTGATCACACCGCCGCCTCCTCCACCCTGGGATTCCAAGATCCGTGATTTGTTTGCCATTTCGTCAAATTCTTCCAGATATCGCTGTTTAGCACGTTTTCCTGCCTCCGAGTTGCTGAACACTAAGTAGCCGCCGCCCTCCCTGTCAACTCCGAACCCTCGCTCGTTGAAGTTAGACGAGCCAATCGACGTTGCGATTAGATTTCGGTTTTCTGAATTCACTTTCTCGTTTTCACACTCGTTGAAATCATTCTCGTAATTTCCCAGCCAAATTCCCTTCGAGTGAAACGTGGTTGTTGCGTCTCTCGTCTCGGTCGTTCGTCTCATGACAACACCGTGTTTGATGAGCTCCGAAGCTATGAACATGTACATCGGGGTAATTTGGTCTCTTAGATTGTCGATGAAGTTTTTTCTTCTATTGCCGCCGCCACCGCCACCGCCACCGCCACCGCCACCGCCACCGCCACCGCCACCGCCACCGCCACCGCCACCGCCCTCAGAGTTCATTTTCTTCGTTGACATGGAGTGGGTGTACTCGCTGCCGGTCAGAAACTTGATATTTTCCTTGGTTGCGGCTGATTTGAATAGTGTGAGCATCCAGCTGGGGGGGTTCAAATAGCCACTAGCGAGGTTAATGAAGGATGCATCGGCAACAAGCTTGGTTAAAATATTTTTGTCGCTCCATTTGAAATCAGAGTGCTTTTCGGCGGTGCGACAATCTCCCTTTGGGAAACTAAACGATGGCAAAAAATGTCCAACGAGCTGGGATTGTAAAAAAGGTGGTTTTGGAGGTTGTGCCTGCTGCGACTCGTACTCGTCCATGAACGAATCGAGGTCGTTGGCCAGGAAGCGGGGGGGGGGGTTGTTGTCGTTATTGTCGTTGTTGTCGTCACGAAACATTTGGGCGTGGTGGGGCGCCGTAAAAACGCGCTCAATGAGCTGAGCGTAGAAATTTACAATGCAACAATTCGCCGGACTGTTGGGAATTGCGTTCACGCAGAACACTCGATCTTCGCGACCACCTTCCCGGAAATACTCCTCGCTCAAATTAGCCCCTGTGAGGATGAGCGTGTCGTCAATCACGATAAACTTCGGTCCATGATGAGTACCATGAAAAGATTCAGTTATCGCTGACGATTTTCGCTTCGGCCGATGGTGGAGGTGTGGAGACGAGAGAAATACACAAGAATGCGAGGTTGCTTGTGAGCCTGAAATTCTATTGTGGATCAGCTCAGCCGAACTGGTGGTGGTATCTCCGGATGCTGCCCTCATTCCCCTTGATGAATCCATCAAAATCTTCAATGAGGGTGTGTTGTTGTTGTTGTTGTTGTTGTTGTTGTTGACCTTCGTTCGATCCGCAAAATCAACAATGGCGTCCATAAACTCATTCGTTAGTCTATTTTTGACAATTGTGTCAGAGTTTTCAGATTCAACATCGGTTAGGCCCAAATAAAGGGTGGAAATGAGGACCCGCCTTTTCGCCTTCAAGATATGGTGAAGCAGCAAACTGTGAAAACTGTTGCCACCGCTGGATTTCGAATGGGAATTAAAACTGCTTTTATTAGCTACTGTTTGCTCAAGTTGCTGCTCATACAGAGGGAAGCTGAGAGAAAGATGTCGAGTTCCTATTTCAGGAGAAAACAATCGACGACAGAGAAGCATATTTGATTGCTGAGGAAGGGTTGTTGTCTAGCTTTTTGATGATGTGACAATGGTGAATGTCTGCTCTATCAGGGAGCTTTATGACTTTTTCTATGCTATAGCATATGCTATATGCCAAAAAAGGCTTTTTCGTAGCGGAAATTAAAAATACCCTAGCGCAACAGTCTTTACCGATTTTTCATTGAAATTACTTCAGGACGCATCCAATAGTATTCACTGATAGCTACAGTGACTTGACAACTTTCGGTACGCTGAAGGCCACCAGCGAAGAGTACTGCAGTCAAAAAAGAATTTTAGTCGCCTTTCGAAAAGCTATGTCTTACTCAAACCTGGATGATGGGGTTGCATCAACGGTTGAGAATGTTGTGGACTTCAGCAATATAGAAATGGAATCACAGTACGATGAAGGCCTCAATCTCAAGAAGATGTCAATGCAGGAAATTGACGACAAGATGGATGAGCATCACGTTCGTGAAGGCATGGCCGAGATGGGGATGGGTTCGATTGTTGTTGATGAAGATCTTGGGCCTCCGAGCAGATGTGCTGATGCTTCCTTTGACATCGACAGCTTTGACCCAAATGAAGAGGACGGCAACGACGACCACGACTCTAGCCCAAACAAAAGTAACAACAACAACTTATACGTGGATGACGATGACGATGAAATAATGGACAAGTTTGATGCGATGGTTGAGAAATCTGAATCTCGGTACAATTCGATCACCGGAGGTCTTTTCCCCTCCTCTTCTTCTTCCTCTTCCTCCTCCTCTTCCTCCTATTATTGGCTCTGTCGCTTCTCACTCGTCTCCCTATTTGTGTCTCTTGCCCTCAAGGGCGGTTACGATTTGTTCCTTTCCTCTCCTCCAAAAACTTGCGTCAGTCCCTCCGCGAAAACCAATCCCTCATCAAAATGTGTGAATGATCTAGACGCCTATCGCGAGTACTCGCATATCACATCATCCCATATGTCGGTCGCCACCGATCAAGAAACATGCTCCCTCGTCGCCCGAAACATCTGCGAGCACGAAAATGGCAACGCCGTGGATGCTGCGGTGGCCGCTGCCCTTTGCCTTGGGGTGATGAACATGGCCAGCTCCGGGATCGGCGGTGGAGCGTTTATACTGATTTATGATAAAAATGCTGACGCTTCCACGTTCATTGATGCTCGTGAGGAGGCTCCGTCAGCTGCTACCGAAGAAATGTACAGCGAAGCTTCATCACGTAGCTCTACAAATGGCGCTCTCGCTATTGCCATCCCAGGCGAGCTCAAGGGGTTGGAACGGGCTCACGAGCAGTTTGGACGACTGGAGTGGAATAAGCTCGTTGAGCCGGCGAGAGCACTCGCTGCCAACGGGTTCGAGGTCAGCCCCCAGCTCGCCAAGGAAATTAAATCAAATAGGAACGTAATATCCCAAAATCCAGCCTTATTTCAGCTTCTGACCAACAACAGCGGCGAGTTCCTAGCTCAAGGCGACATTTTAATCCAAACCAAGCTGGCGGAGACTCTCAAAGACATTCAAGAGAATGGTTCCTCGGCGATTTACTCCGGAACCAGGGCGGAGGCAATCTCGGCAGAAATCTTGTCAGGCGGTGGAATCCTCACCGTTGATGATCTCTCTAGCTACGATGTGGTGGAGCGGGTGCCGTTGGTCGCAGAGGATGTTGGTGGCTACAAGATCGTTGGCGCTCCGCCACCGAGCAGCGGGGGGGGAGCTATTATCGGAGCATTGCGTTTCTTGACCGGTTACAAGGAAAGCTTCGCATCCTTGAAAGGAGGCTTGTCGACGCACCGCTTGAGCGAGGCGATGAAGCACGTTTTTGCTATGCGCATGAATCTCGCTGATCCTGCTTTCAGTACCGAGACGGCGGCTGTCAGTGCCGATTTCGTGGCGGGGGGCTTCATGGAGAGCCTCCGGGTGGACAAGACGAGCGACGCGTCAGTGCAGGCTGATATTGGAAGTTACGGAGGAAAATGGTCCCAGCTGACCGAGGGGGGGAATAATAGACGAAAAATAAAAGAACGAGAGCTGAGGAGATTTGGCTATTTGGAAGACCGCGGAACGACGCACTTATCGATTGTGGACGCGGATGGCAACGCCGTCGCATTGACGAGCACGGTCAACACTGAATTCGGCAGCAAGTTCCTGAGCCCTTCAACGGGCATTCTAATGAACAACCAAATGGACGATTTCTCCTCTCCGGGTGTGCCCAATTTTTTCGGACTCGCTCCCTCAGAAAGCAACTACATCCGACCCCACAAGCGCCCCCTCTCCAGCATGAGCCCCACCTTTGTATTCCGAAACGGGCAATTGAGGATGGTGCTCGGAGCCAGCGGTGGTCCCAAAATAATCACGGCTGTCATCCAAACAATCATCAACAAACTCAACCTGGGACTGGATTTATTCGACAGTGTAAGTTCCCCTCGGATTCATGACCAATTGTTGTATCACGGGGAGAAAAAGTGCGTCATCGGTGATGAGCGGCTGCTGCAGCCTGGTGTTGGTGGTGAGGGCGAGCTGAAAATATTAAATAACGAAAGAGAAGTGGCTGCTCTGTTGAACAGGGGACATGAGCTCATAAAGGCCGGATACATGGGAACAGTTCAAGCCATCACAATCGATGAAGAAAATGGTCTGATAGAAGCAATGAGCGATGTTCGTAAGAATGGGATGCCGAGCGGGTATTAAGAATTTTTTAAAATACATTCAAGCACGAGGTGTCACATTTCCACCATTTCATCGCCAGTCCGGCTGATCATTCGCATTCACAGTTGGCGCCTGCTTTGTCAATGCCATACTTCTAGCTATCCTTTTAATGTATCCGGGACAGTCGCTTGTTTGCGGAATGAAGGTGCACTCTTCCAGCTCCTTCGCCTCGATCTGCTGCTGCCTTGTTTTTATTTTCGATTTCTTTTTCTTCATGTCTTTTTGCAGTCGCTCCAAATACGTCTCCGGTTCTGAGTTGATCTTGATCCTGCTGTCTGCGTTTCTGGCCAAGGCCGTCGTGTGTTTCACCACCGGGGCGAACGTCAGTGTTGCAAGCTCCTCCTGCTCCTTCCGCAGTCTCAGCAGCTTCTGGGTTGTTTCCTTCCTCAAGTGGTCGCCCCTGCTGAGCTCCACCACGCTCCTTCCCCCCTCTGCAAGCTCGTGCGACTTATTTGTTAAAGTTGGTTTGAAGCTGCATTCAGGGTCTACCTCGTACTGCGCCTTCAGCCTGATCTTATGGTGTTCTTCCCTGACTTGGTACTGCTTCATTCGTTTCAAGAAGTCCACCGTTTGCCTGCCCTCCGTCATGGCCTTTGTTGTGTCACAGAGCTCAGGAGTGTGCTTGTTTTCCTGCTCCCTCTTCAGCTGGGCCACTTTCTTTTGCTTCTTCATTTCAGTGTGATTTTGCCTCGCCAAAAAGGCGTGGAATTGCTTTTGGTTCTGATCGTCGGTCAATGACGGCCTGCTCCGTCCCGCGCTGCTCGGTCGAGCAACCTTGCCGCCGCCCCCGCTGCTGCTCTGTGGTCGCGTTCGGCCCGCGCTCAACGGGCGTCGCTTCGTTGCAGAGACCGCGTTACCCGCGCCCCCTTGAACGTTACTCATGAAAGTGTCCATGTCCATGACACTTCGCTCCCCCTCCCCCTTACCCTCCTCTAGCCCCGGCTCCCTATTTTCCTCGTTGCCCTTGGCCGATGAGGGCGTCTGCAGCCGCGAGAAGACGTTGCTCTTCAAATATAGCTTGGCGCTGCCCATGTCGGAACGAACGCCCTTGACCTTGGGGGTGAACGTGCATGAATTGTCTGTGGACCTCTGTGTCCGTTGACAGGGTGATGCTCCAACCGACCTGTACCTCGACACGACGGGAGTGGCCGACTTTTTGGCCCTGATCACGGTATTTTTAGTCTCCATCTCGGGGCCAAAGGTGTAGTCCTCCTTGAAATTAGTGTCGTCCTCGATCATCTTCTCCGCCTGTCTCTGCTTTGCCTTGTTTGCGATCAGCACACGCTCGTCGTATAGTCGCTCCTGAACGGTTCTGTTGTCTTTCTTTGCCATTTGTGCCGCTCTCTGGGAATTTTTGTTGATGGCGGGGTTAAATGTGCATCCTGGTTGTGGGGAGGTGTGAGGGGGGGGGGGGGGTATTGGTATTAGTATATATTTTGAGAGAGAGATGACGAGTAACATAGCAACTTTGAGCAAACATGCTCACCGTCCATTTCCCTCTCGGCGGCAAACTGGCGCTTCTGGCTCAGCTTTTGCTCTCTCTCCATTATTGTTCTGGACGAGCGTTCGTCAAACGACTCCTCGCCAGCTCCACCACCGCGTCCCGGTGTGCCGCCTTCGGTCCGTGACGTGCCGTATATCCCAGGAGGAAGGCCCCGAACCTTGGGTTGAAATGTCAGTTCTGCCGTTCCGTTGTTTTGGCTTGGGTTTGGTCTTACCAGTCCCGGGGTAGAACTATTCATGTGTCTCGTTGTAGAAGAGTGGGTGAAAACGGAATTGTTGTTGTTGTTGTTGGTGGTGGTGGTGGTGGTGGTGGTGGTGGTCGTGGTGCGTTGGGGAGTGGAGGTATTTCGTCCAGGAGTGTGTGAGAAGTTTTGGCGCTGGTTGCTTGGTGTTTGGATTCTTGATGTGGAATTATTGTTGCTATACGATATTGGTTTCTTGGCGGATTGTGGCCGAGCTGTTTTTGTTGATCGATTGTTTTCTAGACGATGCTGCTCTTCGCGCTGCTGCTGCTGGAGCATTTGTTGTTGTTGCTGGATCTGAATTTGTTGCTGCTGTTGTTGTTGCTGTATTAATTGTTGCTGCTGTCGGTGGTATTCCTCCTCTTGTTGCTGTTGTTGATGTGTCATTGCGTTTTCTTTCCTCTTCTCCTCGATTAACCGCTTCAAAAGTTCTTTTTTTTCTTGAGCTTGCTGCTGTTGTTGTTGTTGTTGTGGTTGTTGTTGCTGCTGCTGCTGTTGTTGTTGTTGCTGCTGTTCTTGCTGTTCTTGTAGTAGCTGCTGCTGCTGCTGTTGCTGCTGCTGCTGCTGCTGCTGGACATCAGCAAACGGATCGTTCACGGGAACAAGGGGCTGCTCTTGCGCGGGTGGGGCAGGTGGGAAAGCATCAAAGGGGTTCGGTGAGCTTGGTATTGTCTGTGGGACAGGAGGGAAAGTAGAAGAAGCACACCACTTCTGCGACTCGTCAGTCGCACTTGAAACTACTGGGGCAACATCATTATCTTTCTGTTTTATCTGGTTGAGTTGAGAGAACAGTTCGGCCTTGGTGATTTCACCATTTTTGAGCTTTTGCACCAGGGCACTTATTTCTGCGGTCTTGGTTGACATTTATGGTTTTTATTGCGAACACTACTAAGAACAAGAAGAAGAAGAAGCAAGAAAAGCTTTGATGGTGACTCTTCGCGGAAGGTTTTAGCCAAGTGCGTTTTTTATAACATAAACTGTCACTTTTAAAAAAATTGGTTAAAATTTAAAAAATATTGTGACCCAATTTCCGATGCCTGGATGATTGTTCAGGTCCGCATAGTGGTGTGCACATTGCATGGCGCAATTTTGGTTAATAACTTTTTTGACTCGAACTTTCTTCTCGAAAGCGAAAGCGAAAGCGAATCTGAAACCTCCTCAATTGGCACAAACATTCGCGACATGAAAGTTCAAATCTTAGTGAATTTGGTTTCTTGCTTTGTGGGAATTTCCAACGATCCAAACAATTTGGTCAGCCTGAACAGAACTCAAGAGCAGCAAGTACAAAAGGCCAATTACAACATCCCGACTGAGGTGCAGATTGATGATGTGTTGGTGAGCATAAAAGACAATAACTCTAACCCTGTAAGCACCTTTCGAACCTTGCTGATTTTCTCAGCAAGCACGGAAGAAATTAGTAAGAGTCTGCTCTCGGCGAGAGCTCATTGTCTTGTTACAAAACTGTCATTTGCCTTTGACGAGTATGTCTCTTTGGCCAAAAATTTTGAGGAAATGAAGAATTCAATGATTCTGGGTGAGAACTTCGACGTCAACCAAGTTGCTTCCGATGCAGCGTCTGGAGAGGATTTCGACACGCTAGACGAGTTCGTCGATTTTGAAGTGATTGTAGATGCGATTTGCATGCAGGACAATGTCTGTGTTTGAGTTGTAAAATCATTTAAAGAGTTGTTCATCTAAAGCCGCACTATTTGCCGCTGCGATCATCATTCTTAAAATGTCCTTCGCGTCAGTCACTGGCTTCGTGTCGGACACAACTGGACAACCGTTTGATAGGGAGGTTGCGCCGGCGATGCATTGTAGCAGGAAAATTTTGCCCTCCCACCATGCCTCCCATCTGTTGGCTCCAAACTCCCTCTTCCTGAATGTGAATGTACCCTCCGCCCGCCGCCCCGAAACTCTGGGTGCTTTGCTCGTGCCAACTCCTGCTGGCAAGAGATGCACCAACTGCTGGGGCTGGGACTGCATTATTTCTGTTCATTATTATGTAGGGTTTGTTAACATTGGGCTTCGATTCCTCTTGGTTGACAAAATTTCCGGGCAGTTCTCCTTCGCTGGTTTTCTTGATGCTCAAAAAGCTTTCGAACACCTCCTTCGTCTCAGGATCGTTCATTTCAAACCTTTTGCCGCCAACCAGGATTCTTCTCCTTTGCACGCGTTCTACTTCTCTTAACTATTTTCACTAGTATCTTGGCAATCCTCTTCATCCTGTACCTGCGATCCTCCATTAATTCCTCAATTTCCTCATCAAACTCAAGATCAATTAGTGGGATATGTCAAAATCTTCGTCATCCACATGCACATCATCACCAATCTCACATCACATGAACACATGAATAAAAAAAAATTAAATTTTTAATTTTTTATCCAAAAAATCATTTGTTCGGCTTTGAAGGTTGCGCCTCTGTTGTAAGCAGTTGCAGTGTGCTAGTTAACGTAGACAACACCGCAACGTGAAGGTGTTAAACTTTAACAATTGCCAAACATGTACGAATCCGAATTGAAGTTCAAACCAAACTTTGAAAATTCATGTGATGAGAAGCAAATTCTGGCCTACCTCATTCCCGCCGCGGACCCAGGGGAAGGGGTTACGGGCGATAATTATCCGAAACCAGCTCTGGTATCCTTTGCGGAGGACACAACTCCACAGTCTAGAGGTTATGGCAACATTCACAAATCAACAACCCAGCAGCCACAACAACAGCAACAACAAAAACTACAACTTCGAAAACGGAGCCGTCCACCACCAAAAAAGCCTAAGCAAAAGCAGCCACCTTCACAGCAAGAACCGGCAGCCGAGCCCAAACCTCTGCCAAAGAAGCCCAGGCTCAAGCCGAAACCGAGACCAAAGCCAAAGCCAAAACTAAGAGTGGTGGCACCACTCTCCGAGTCACAAGCCTGCACACTTCCCCTCCCCCCGTCAAACCCCACAAACAAATTCTTCGATCCAATTGCCATGAAACCAATCACCGACAACGACGATGTTGAATTCAAACCTCTCCAACCTCCGAACCCGCCGCGCCGCCCCCCCAAGGCGTACGACATGCGGAACCTTCGCAAACAGCTTCTTTCGCTCGAGGATGACACCATTTCCCGCAACAAAGACCAGCAAACCCTCTTCAAGCAGAATCTACTTCTCTGGGAACGAATTGAGAAGTATAAATCGAACATTGAGGAAAATCACCTCGTCTCGCTGAACACAATAAACACTTTGAATGAGACCCTTAAGGTTGACAGCTTGAACAAAAAGCGCCACGAGTCATTTAAGACGCTCAAAAATGCCGCAACCTTGAAGAAGGAGGTTGGACCGGAGCTAGAGGCCACACTGTACAAGACAACCAGCGCGTTACACCTGGCCAAAACTTTGCAAAGCAAGTTAGAGGAGGAAATGCAGGAGATTGCCAGAGAGAAGGCAGGAGTCATGCAGGAAGTGGAAAAAGTCAACGAGGTGGGAATGACGTTGACAGAGCGGAAGCGCGTGATCGAGCGGAGCGTAAATTTGGGCAGGGTGGAGGAGCAAGTATTTGGCATCTGGATAAAGTCGTCCCGGGGCCTGATTCGCGCCTTTGCTCTCCTGCGGCTTGCCGTCTTCAGGTCTGCCAAGCTTGCCAAGGTCACCCACCGATTCCACAGCTTCACCTCTCAAAAGTGGGTGCGAGTAACCCTCTCGACGTGGAAACTTTACCATAAGCGGAACCGATTTCACCCTCAGCAGATTCCCATTCGGCACAAAAAGAAGCTGGGTAATGTTTTTAGGTCTTGGAAATCTTACACGGCATTTTCCGTCACAATCAAAGGAAGATTCAACAAAAATCTTTTGCGGAGACTGGTGAAACGATGGAAATTGTGCATCACCTATTTTTTGGAGAAAAAGCACCACAACCTTTACCTTCGAGCCACCGCGAACAAGCTACTCCTGAGAAAAACCTTCAGTGCGATGAAAAAACACCACAAGAACTGCATCTTACCGGAGTCCGATTACGTTGCTTATTCGGCCTTTGCTGACAAGCTGTTTCGGAAGTTTTTGTTTCGACGGTGGAGCCGCGTCGTGCTGGGGGTGCGCCTCGCGAACAACTGGAACAGCGACAAATTCAGGCAGCTGTGTTCGAGAAGCCGAATGAGAATTTTGAAGGCGAGGTGAGTTGAGCTTGAGCGTGAGCGTGAGCGTGAGCGTGAGCGTGAGCGTGGGCTTGAATTGGCAATACTAACAAATTAGGCACAGATTCGTTAGTATGCAGAGGCACACCGTCATGGAGCGAATCGCAAGGCAAAGGCTGAGTAGAAATGTTTTTGACAAGTGGGTTTTGCTGGTCGGGGAGGGGAGGGGGAAATTCGATTGTCAATACACTGCCGACAACCACAATCACGTCCGCAGATTGAAATGGGGAATTTTAAAATTCAAGAAATTCGTCTTAGCAAACAGGAAACTAAAGGTTGCAGTGAGGTTTCGGCTCTGCAAGCTTTTCTCTTTCTGGCTGGAATCCAGCAACGAAAGCAAATCAGAGCGAATTTTCCTCCTTGTAGCGGTCAACCACTACTTCAGGAAGCTTGCTAGGGTCGCCTTTGGCAGGTTGAACTACAAGGAGGTGAGCGAGCGAAGCGAGCGAGCCTTGATGAGGACGAGCAACTCGCGATGAATTCTGCGAAATGGCTACAGACGGCTACATCTACTGTTAAAACTAACCCACTCAATTCGTTTGGCTCGCTCGGCGCAGCTTCGGCTGCAAAAATTCTTGTTGCACAAGAGAAAAGAATTGGCTAGGGGGGTGGTGAGAACGTGGAGAAAAGTTGTCAGCTTGACGAAGCACAACCAAAAACTGCAGAACATTGTTGAGAACATAACTGTCGAGCGGGGTGTGGCAGTGCTGTTTGAGGTTTTTTGCGTGTGGGTAAATGTATCGAGGAGGAGGAGGAGGTGCACCAGGAACTACGCTGTTGTGAGGAAAAGGGTGGAGTCGAGGGTAGCGAGGAGAAAATTGAGCGCCTGGCGGATTTTGTTCATGCGAACGAAGCGCGGAAACAACGCGCTGGTGAAATTGAATACCAATAGCGTGAAGAAGAAGCTCGAGTTCGAAACGGAGGTACTGGCCTGCGTCGAAACAGAAAATGACGAGTTGATTGAGAATTGTGGGGTTTTAGACGCGCGCGTCAAGGCTCTGGGGGACCAGGAGGTCGAGTACGATTTCAAGAAGGAGGGGGTGGAAGTGGAGCTGGAGGAGACCCAGGTCTTGTTCGCGGGGTTGAAGGGGGAATTGGGAGAAAAGGGAGGGGTGCTGACGAAAGTGAAAAGAGACATCGATAAATTTGAATTGATCGATGCACAGCGGGTCAGAGAGCTCGAGCGGAGCGGGCGGGAACTGAAATTAAAGAGAATGAAAGCAAAGAAAGTTTTGGAAGTGCTGAAACGTGAGGGGGAGGAGCTGCAAAATTCGATCAAATTGATGTACGAAGTGATGAAGGGGGAGAATGGTGGGGGCATGGGGGAGGAAGAGGAGGAAGAAGAGGAGGAAAGCCAGGAAGTCAAGAACTTGAGACGAGAACGCGTGCTGACGAGCAAGCTGGAACAAAATAATGAACTGCATAGGCAGGAGAAGGAAAAGGGAGAAATTGCGGCTGACCGAATCGCAGTTTTGCACAAGTTGGTTGAAAAAAATACTATCGAAAAAAACAAGCAAGAGCAAACAAATTCTGGTGAATTCATGCGAAAGAAATTAGTCGGCATCAGTGGTCTGAAGGGCAGGGTGGGGGAGGTCGAGGAGAGGGGGGAGGAAGGGGGGAGATTGTTGGTGGAGAAGGACATGCAGATTGCACAACTGAAGGACGAGCTGATGGCCGTGAGGAGAAATGAAAAGGAAAAGGAAATAGAAAAGAATACCAATTGCATTGCCATTAGCAAGTCTGCTCCTTGGAAAAGCTACACGGCGAGAAAGAACGAAAAAACCAGTTTGAGCAAAAATCAACATCAGCAGCAGAAGAAATTGAAAACTTTTGCTGTCACGCCCTCGCCTCTAGGGCAGGAAGCATTGAAAGTTGCTAAAGCTAACGCGGTTGCCTCGCTGAAGGATGAATATTATTCAGAGGTTCGCAAGATTGAACTCGAAAAGACAATTCATTCAGACTTGGGTAATGAAAGTGAAAGTGCAAAAGAAGATTCAAGACATGATCTCGAGGGCGAGATTGATAAGTTGAAATCACAAATAATGAGGCGAGTCGAGGGCTTCTAAATTGAGAGAATATCTACTTAGATCTACACAGTTTTAAACTAAAATGTGGGGGGAGGGGGGAGTGGAGGGGGGGCGCGGTATCTCGTTGTTAATGTTTTTTTGGCAGTCGGTTTCGGTGTATTCCTGAATGAGATTTTTGTTTTTGTCACCGCCGTGGTGTTATTATTAATGTTGTTGTTGATCTTGGTGTTTATGCTGCGGCTCCATTTGGGGAAATTCTCCGTTTGTGTAAGTTTCTGTTCAATTTGATTTATATAGGGTGAGGTTTTACTGTTTTCGACCAAGGCTATGGCTTGAGGCAAATCATTTTCGACTGCAGGGGTTTTATTACTTTCCGTCTTCTTCGTCTTCTTCGTCTTCTTCTCGCCAAGCTTGTTGTAGATGTCATCGAGCTTCTTTTCAGCAGCGATCATGGCTTTTATGGCAGCTCGCGAGGAGGTTTCTGTTCTTTTCTTGTTGTCAAATTCTTTTCCTCGCTGGAACGCGCTTTTTGAATCGGCGGGTTCTTTTTGACCCGGCTTTGGCAAGTCGCGTTGCTTTCGAATACGCTCTTGATCCCAAGAGCGGCGACGCCAGCGCTTGCGCAAAAAGTGATAGCGCACAGCCCGTGATGCTATGATTGATGGTGAGGTGTCCCAGATGGGTGGAGCAGGTTTCTGTGGAGGCTCCTTTATTTTTTTTCGTCTCAAAAGATCCTGGAATCCTCTTTCTTTATCTCTTGTTTCTTGGTTCAGCTTTGTCAATCGAGCTTTGTCCCATTCCTTCACTTTTTGGGTGGTGTTTCTGCTGTTCCCGCCTGACATAGCCACTTAAACCAATCGTGGTCAAGGTGTGTGATCTTTGGCCAAACTTTGCTACTTGGCACTTGCGACAGATTTAAAAAAAAAGTTTTATTAAATTTGTAAATGGAATTAAGTGTTGAAGTGAAGTGTGAAAAAGACATAAAAGTATGCTCATTCCTGCCTTGAACTTGTATCTGTCAAAATGCAATCCAAATGACCCAAAACAACTATGGAAAGGTCCAACATTCCTGACCAACAGCAGCAGCAGTGTTGTCAATGTTGGATCCAGCTTGTGTCTCAGCACTCTGGACCAAATTACGCTTGCACCTTGTGATGGGACAGACTCTCAGCTGTGGTTTTACAATCACACGAACTCCACCTTGTTTAATTTAGAGCACAGTGTTTGTGTTGATGCTCATGGTGGGAAAGGGCCTGCTGTTGATATCTATGAGTGCCACCCAGAGGATTTTTTTGACCATTTCAATCAACAGTTCTTCTTTGATGAATTCTCTGGACTGTTAAGAACTGGAGAGGGGGTTGGGGAATGCAACAGTCAGTGCGTCACCGTTTCTTCACCCGACGATAGCGATGTCTCTCCGAAACAAGGAGAACAGTCTTGTAGCTCGACCGGTGCGCTGACGCTCCTCCCCCAAGACGACGGGGAGTTGTCGTCGGCTGCGCTGGATGGATCCCAGTACGGACTCTATTTCGTCCCCTCCGTTAAAGGATCGTCGAAGTGGACGATTTATTTCGAAGGGGGGGGGTGGTGCTTCAACGAACAGCAGTGCTTAGAACGAAGCATTACTGCAACAGGGTCGAGCAAACTTCTTGCTACAGCCAGGGATTGCCAGTGTTACAATGCTCAGGGAGACGGTCTCGAGCAAGATTGTAATTGCCTGTACCTGCCGTACTTGGACGGTGCTTCATTTTCCGGCTACAAGCGGGAGAAGACATCGGTTGTCAACGAGACCTCCAACGAAACACAGGATTTGTACTTCAGGGGAATAAAAAACTTGGACCACGCGCTACGATGGGCCCTTCAAAAGGGTTTAGATGAAGCAACTCAGGTGGCTGTTGCTGGTGGTTCGGCGGGGGGGCTGAGCACCTATTTACACGCCGACCGAGTACGCGAATATGTGTGGAAGGAGGCAAACCTGAAGGAGCAGATTTTCGTTTACGCAGCCCCCGACGTCGGTTATTTTCTCGACCACGAAGCTGCTGGCACAAATGAGAAGCCCTTCACCGAGGATTTTTTCAGCCTCTTTAAAATGGTTAACGCGAGTTTTGGAGAAGACGGGGGGTTGATGGGCAAGTGTGAAAAGGGCTTGGAGGAAAGGGGCATGGACGCAAGGTTGTGCTTCTTTGCTGAACATGTGGTTGAGTTTATCGAGACACCAATATTTGCTTTCAACTCGAAGTTTGACTCTTTTCAGCTGGCGTACGTGCTCGAGGCTTACAACTTTACTGACAACAAAGACCGTATCGAGGATACGCTATATGGTAAAGATTTCGTCGCCCAGCTGGAACCCTTGTTGAACGACAAAAAGAACGGCTGCTTCATCACAACGTGTATCTGCCACGGCTGTCCGTGGCCTGCGTTGAGGCTAAGTGACGTTCCTGCTTACGAGCACTTCGCCAATTGGGTTGATTATGTGGTATTGGGCCGTGGCGAGAAGACACACTTTCATATTGACAACAGAATCATTCCAAATGGCGGTTTGAACCCGCCGGTCACTGACGGGTTTCAAAAGTGTGAGGTGTTCGCATAGGATATAAAGGATAGGATAGGTGGTGATTGAGACGAAACAGGATTTTTACAATTTATTTTTTCGTTTCAGTTGGGTCATCCTCGCCCTGTGAAATGTTTTCGAGCTTCTTTTGGAGGTCGCTTATATACGCCAATCTGATGGCATCGTCCTTTTCATCCATTCGTTTGTTCGTTTCTTTCAGCATCTGAACATTTTGCTGTTGGTGAATGCGCTGTGCCCTAAGCTGGGCTAGTCCGTCGTTGCCGAATATAATTCCAGCATCCTGGAAAATTTCTTTAAGCATTTGGATTATGCCAGGGTTTTCTTTTTCGGTTGGTTTTTGTGTTGTTGTTGTTGTTGTTGTTGTTGTTGGGGTAGGGGTAGGGGTGGGGGTAAGGGTAGGGGTAGGGATAGGGGTTGGGGTTGGGGTTGGGGTTGGGGTTGGGGTTGGGGTATGGGTTGGGGTTGCGGTTACTGATGCTGATTCGGGTTTGAAAATTGGAATTGGTTTTGCTATTGATGAGGTTTGCTTTGCAGCTCGAACGGCAGTTCTCATTGCTGTGTTTCCCATCGGGATGTGCTCGGGATGCTGTGCTTTAAATTGTGAGTTGAGTTGATGGTTCTTTTTTGGAAATCCTACTTCGCTATGTACTTGGAGAGATGATATAGTGTTGTGTCTTTCTTTCCCTTCACCTTTTTACTTGAATTGAGACAGTCGTCGAGTGCGTTCATTTCCTTGGGGATCGAAGCTATGTCTGAGTCAGGGCCGCAACGAGCAAGGGCTGCAATCACTTTGTCAAGCTCATCATTGCAAGGAGGGAAACCTTGAGTCGATTTTTTTGTAGCTACACGTAGTTGTTTTAATGTTATTGTATTGTTAACTCTTGCTTTGTTTGGGATCGTTCTAATCATGGGAGGGAGGATTTCCCAAAGTCGTATGCTTTGTGATCGATTGAAAATGTCAAAAAATGTATCAAAATATATGTCTTGTTAATTTCCGTTTTGCTTGCGCCATTAGACATTTACGACAGTCACACACGTTTCCTCGTCTACTTGGACCGGCATTACACACCTTAAAATGTCACCGCCCTTTGCTGAACATTTGGTTAGACTTCTCCTCCACTTCGGATCTGACAGTGTGACCTGTGAGTTAATTCGCCGGACCAAAACAAAACTCTGGCCTCACTTGACTTCCCCTTCCCCCCGAAAAACAGCAACCTCCTCCACCTCCGCTTCACCTCCACTAGATGATCTAATAATCCAAGCAATCGGTGCCTTCCTTGTTTCGATTGCGACGGTGTGCTTTCAAGACCTCAACAAATTTCCCTTCAGGGCCAATTCCAGCAACAACAACAACCTCACTCCATTGTTCGACTCGACCTCCCCAGATACAATTATTCATTTGTCTCCATTTGTTGTAATCTCTTTGACATCAATGAACTTCCCACGGACGAGCAAAGTGTTGAAGATCACTGAGGCCTACACCAATTTCAGCCGTGATGGTGGTGGTGTCTCCGATTCCGATTCTAGGCTTCTTCTTGATCCTCTTTCCCCGCTTCACCTGATCCTGGCGTTGGGGTTTGTAATTTCCAAAACCGGTGCTTTTCAGCATTTCCAAAAGCAAGTGTGGGAGAGAAATACAAATTTCTGTACTCTACCCCCGTACGCGCAAGATACTGGTTCTTTTTTCGAGGAATCTCTCAAAAGAAGCGATTTCACCCCCCCTCCCACTTCCCCGAAGATTGGCGGCGAGCAGAATCGTCTCGCGTACTTTAAATTCTACACGCGGAGACTTTTAACACAGCACAAGCGGCTGGTAAAAGCAACAAACACAATCACAGCACTGGAGTGCTGCAGGCTCCGCCAACACCTAACCAACGCGGCGCAAAATAACTCAAAAACAATTTTCGAGTCATTTCTTTGCGATAACCCCGAACTACTCCAATCCCACCTTAAAATCTTGACAGAGGCGAATAGATTACTGACGGTCTTTATGGATGTTTGGGGGCCTGCTGAGGAAGTGTTGTGGAAGTGGTTACGAGCGTGCTCCGAGATTGTCAAGGCAGATGAGGCTGCGCGTTTCATCGAAACGATGGACTTGAAAGCCCACACGACCACCTCCACAATACACAACAGCGGCCCAATAAAGATCGTCAGGGTGGTCCAGGAGAGGTTGAACCGCGAAACCGTCACGAGAGAGTCCATTCAGAGCTTCTGCGAGAATCAATTCTTGTCTTCGGGAGCATCGGTGAACGAATTTGAATTTGACTATGGAAAATTCAAAATCTTGCAGGATTTTGGCAGGTTGCTCGAGTCTATCGTCAACGAGGGGGGGTCAACGATCGAGTTGAACGAAAAAAACGACGCGAGCAGACCGGGACTAGGACCGGAATCGGGACCGGGACCGGTGAAGAAGGGACTTTCAATGCCTTTGGCTTTGCTATCGTCACCCTCGTCATTTTCCGGACAACAAGACAACAAGAAGGAAGTGCTAAACGCAATTTTTTCCATCGAAGCTAGGAGGCACATCGAGGAAAGGCAGGTGTGGGTTGCTAACTCCAAAACTAATAAAAAAAATTACAAGTCAGTTGTTACAGAATCTGAGCAAGTGGCAATCTTGCAAAAACACGGGATCTTGAGGGAGAAGCGACGAGAGGTGCTGGGCCGGGTTCTAGAGTTTGCGCAAGCCACGATTCCGTTTGAGGTGCTCTTCGAGGCGTAGTGTGAAGTCTAAATGCGTAAGGCAAATATTTTAAGATTAATTTTTGGAAATAAATTTGAAATAATTCAAAAATCAAAAATTTATATTAAGACCAAGTAGTCACGACGTAAATTGAGATTTGGAATGGAACCACCCGAAGATACTCTCGATGCCTTTGTTCAGTCAGTGGGTTCGAGGGAAGGTCAACGTTCTTCACCTTTGAGAGAAGCTCTAAACAAGCAAATTCATGATCTTGGGTCTGACAGTGGTGGAACCCCTCCCCCCAATCCTGGTTCAGGTACCTCCAGTAAAAACAACAGCAGCATACACAGTGCAGCTCCCGGACGTAACCTGGATTCAAATAGATACCGTCCACTGCCCCAGTTTCCCCAGCAGCAGCCGCAGCAGCAACAGCCAGTTCAGCAGCATGCGCAGCCTCATCCTCCGTCAACTTCCAGCAACAGCAACAGCAACAGCAACAGCAACAGCAACAACAACAACCCACAGCAGCAACAACAACAACAACAACAACAACAACAACAACAACAACTGGTCGGCGGCAACAAAAAGCAAAACGCGGCAAGCGGGATCAAAGCCGCTGACAATAATGCCATCAAAAAACTAAAAACCCAGATGGAAAGTGGCCAGTCAAATATGCTTGTCTGCGTGCGTGTTCGCCCCCTGATGTCACATGATCGCACCCAGAAAGAAGTAACTAGAGTTCTAGATGGACGTGTTGTGATAATTCTGGACCCCAACAAGGTCAACGAGAAGGACGACATTCTTCGAGCGCACCGCTCGCGAGAGAAGAGGTACGCGTTCGACCGCGTGTTTGAGCCGACCGAGAAGAATCTTGACGTTTATCAGAACACAACAAGATACCTCCTCGCGGGGGTTTTGGAGGGGTACAACGCGACAGTGTTTGCCTACGGAAACACGGGAGCGGGCAAGACTCACACAATGATCGGTAGCATAGAGGAGCCTGGAATCATGGTGTTGACACTTCGCGACTTGTTCAAGCTGAGCGACGACCACGGCTCGAAGCATGGGACGAAGTTTCGGGTGACTGTCAGCTTCATCGAGGTGTACAATGAAAACATTCGCGACCTCCTTTCCACTGTGGATGAGTTCCTCGACCTACGTGAGGATCCCATAAAGGGCCCTGTAATTAGCGGAGTCATGGAAGTCGAAACTCAGGTGAGACGAACCTGCGCCGAGCGAAGCGAGGCGCATTTCAATGAAGCAAGAGCAAAACGAGCGAGCCAAATTAATTGAGTGGAATAATGTTTGTAGTGTGTCACCTCCAAAAAACTCTGCTAATCAAATCAAATCAAATCAATCTGGCACAAGTCCTCGGGAGAAATTATGGATTTGCTCCACCACGGGAATCGAAACCGAACGCAGCAGGCCACCGCGGCGAACGCCGTTAGTAGCCGTTCTCACGCAGTGTTGCAAATCGTGGTGGAAAATAGGGCCAAGACAGAGGGGACCATAGCAAAGATCAAAATCGGGAAATTGTCCTTGGTGGACTTGGCGGGCAGTGAGCGAGCAGCCGCGACGAAGAACAAGGGAATCCGACTCACTGAAGGAGCCAACATCAACAGGAGTCTGCTCGCGCTGGGGAATTGCATCAACGCACTCGGGGAAAAGGCAAACAGGGGGCAGTTTGTACCCTACAGAGACAGCAAGCTCACACGTCTGCTGAAAGATTCGCTGGGCGGGAACTGCCGTACCGTCATGATCGCCAACATCTCCTCGGCCGTGTCCAACTTTGAAGAGACCCTGAACACGTTGAAGTACGCCAACCGTGCAAAAAATATCAAAACGAGCGTGACCAGAAACGAGCTCAACGTGAATCACCATATTAGTGAATATGTAAATTTGATTACCGGTCTGAGGAGCGAGATCAATGAGCTGAAGAACCAGTTGGCAGTGCCCGGGGGGGGCGACGAGGGGGG
>BRYC01000030.1:0-49954 GCA_030267985.1 Parmales sp. scaly parma | reverse complement strand
CCCCCCCCCATCGTTACGTTCCCGCCGTTTCCTCCAAGAGGCCCAACGGTCCTGATCGGGTTAATGAATTCGCTGTTCGGCCACGGGGCGCCCGATCCCTCCTCACCCTCCTGGTGTTTTTGTTGCGAGGACCGGTCCCACGACGACCGGAGGTGGGCGTGGAGGTGGACGGACGACTCCGTCGTGTCCAGCCCGGACCAGAGGTCGAAGGTGGTTTTGTTTTGGGTGTGTGTGGTTGTTCTAGTATCTACATTTCCACCAACACCGTTTCCATCCTGCCCCCTGCCCCTTGAGAATTCCTCCATTTCCCTCCTGAGTATCTTCAGCCCCGTGACCAGGCTGTCCTTGCCGCTTTTTTTATCCACGCCTTTATCGCCATCAAACGAACGTACACACACTTCCTCCTCCTCCTCCTCCCCCTCCCTCGGCCTAATCCCAAACGCCATCCCCGCCCTACACAACGCGTACCCTCCGCTCACCTCCTCCTCCCACCCCTCTCCATACTCCCCTTGGTAAAGCTCCCTGAGACTCCTAGTGTGAGTGTGTTAGTTGTATGTTCTCGTCAAGGGAAAAGCAAACTAAAAAAATTAAAAAAAGGCGAATCACTGAATTGGCCGTAACTCAAGCGCATAGCGTCTTTAAACGCGATGAATTGGACACGGTGGCGGGTTTGACCAGGCGCATCTTTTTGTGCAAGGGGGTTGTTCAGGGACGGTCCAGATCAGGGTCATATGCACGCCAATGTGAAACCTCAAAAAATGTCAAAAATGCAAAAAAACGGCGATGCACGTTAATCGGCCGTAACTCCAGCGCACAACGTCTTCGAACACTCAAAATTGGACACGGTGCCGAATTCGGCCAAGCGCATCTTTTTGTGCGAAGGAGTTGTTCAGGAACGGTCAAAAGAGGGCACGCGCACGCCAATGTAAAAATTAAAAAAAAACTAAAAAAAAAGTGAAGCACTGAATCGGCCGTTTCGCGCGCTCGCTTCGCTTCGCTTCGCTTCGCTTCGCTTCGCTTCGCTTCGCTTCGCTTCGCTTCGCTTCGCTTCGCTCACTCACCTCCACTCCTTGTCGAGCATATCCCACCGACCGTCGCTACCAGTGAGGTCAATTAGACCGAGGAGGGTCAGGTGGACTAGTGACGAGGTGGCGGAGATTAGGTACCGCGGAGGGAACGGGAGCTGATGAGTACCGCCGTGGTTATTAGAGGAGTTGTTGTTATTGCCGTGGTGGTCTTGTTTATTGGTGGTGTCATTTTGCTGCTGCGCCGAGCAAAGCGAGCCAAACAATTGAGTGGGTTAGGTTAGTTTAGTTTAAACATATGTTTTTGTTGTAAAAAAACTCAACTAAAGGGCGAATCACTAAATCGACCGCAACTCCAACGCACAACGCCTTTAGACACTCGGAATTGGACACGGTGGCTAGTTCTACCAGGCGCATCTTTTTTCGCGAGGGTGATTTTCAGGGACGGTCAAACACACGCCATCTGCACGTCAATGTGAAATCTCGATCAATGGTTCGCCTTTTGATTGAGTTTTTTTCGAAGTTTTTCATTTTCCCACAAATTTGTTGCTTCGCTTCGCTCCGCTCCGCTTCGCAGCTCGCTCACTCACTCACTCACCTGCAGTCCGTCCTGCCTCATAATCCCCACCCCCCTCCCCTTCCCCAGGAAGTTCCCCGTGTAGCTCTCGTCATACATTCTCACGGCTTGGATTCCCGCCCTGCTAAGCTTCCCACCTCTACCCCCCCCTCCTCCTCCGCCTCCGATCAACCCCGGGACGATACTCGCGCTCAGGAGGCTCGAGGCACCGATGGAGTACAGGACGCAGTCCTGGTAGAGTAGCTCACGCGGCTCCATGTCCTCTCCGTGGCGGTGATCGGCGGCAAGGTCCCCTAGGGACGATGCAGCTCCGGCGTACGCCTGGATCCCCTCGTGGGATTTTAGGAGGGTGGAGAGGTTGGAGAGGCACGGGTTGGGAAAAGGGGGGACGGGGCGGGTTGGATTGGAACCACCGCCAGCACTGGTACTGGTACTGGCAGCGGTGGTCGAATCGTCCGAGCCGAAGATTAGCTCGAAGATTAGCTCGAAGAACGTCGGGGTGAATTTATTTTTATTATTGTGTGTCGGGGCATAGTTGTTGTCATTGTCATTGTAATTGTCATTGTAATTGTCATTGTAATTGTCATTGTAATTGTCATTGTAATTGTCATTGTCACTGTAATTGTCATTGTCACTGTCTCCTCCCTCTCCTCCTCCCCCAACAACAAACCCCGGCAACGGTCTCGGCTCCTCCGTCCCTCTGCCTCTGTTCCCCGTCTTGGGTGTGTCCCAGAACCCCCCTCCTCTTCCTCTTCCCCTTCCCCCCTTCGCGACGGCGGTGTGTGTCTCCCCCCCCCACCCCCCCTCAACCCCCATCTCATGCATCTTCGCCAAACTCGCCAACGTGCTGAATTTGCTTTTTTCCCCCCAGTTCCTCCCTTCACTCTCCGCCCTCTCCCTCCCCACCCCCTCCATCGCCACGTCCCCATCGTACAGCGTCGGACTTGGCGCGCTGGCGCTGCCATCGTCACCTCCCGACAGCGACAGCCCGAACGGAGGATAGTAATACTCCTGCATCTCCCTCTGCAGCGCCAGCGGCGGAGATGGGTGAGGGGTGCACAGCGGAGGGGTGTGGTAGGGCGACGAGTAGATGTTGTCGAAGAGGCCGAGGGAGAGGTGGAGGCGGAGGAGGGAGGAGGAGAGAGAGACGGAGGAGGAGGAGAGGACCGTGGAGAGGAAATTGGGGGGGGAGACTAGCAACGCCTTTTCATCACGTTTTGCATCACGTGTTGCATCACGTGTTGCATCACGTGTTGCATCACGTGTTGCATCACGTGTTGCATCACGTGTTGCATCACGTGTTGCATCACGTGTTGCATCACGTGTTGAATCACGTGTTGAATCTCGTTTTGTTTGGTTGTGTGGATCCTCGTGCGGAGCCTCGAGCTCCCCCTCCTTAAACACGAACCCCTGCAGCTTCATCCAGTGCACCGGAGTGAAGCTCGCTTCGAGGAGCAGCGCCGCGAAATACACCGAAAGCTCGTCACCGACGACTCCCCTGGCTTGTCCATCAAAATGTCCATCAAAATCAAAATCACAATCGTTTTCATCACCACCAGCACCAGCACCACCACAATCTCGCCGTCGCGCCTGAACGAGCACCATATCCTTAAATATACAAAACGGCAAATTCGTTCTCAAGAGGTCCTTCCTCGGTCGGAGGGTATTCCCCATGAAGCTCAGGCTTCGGGAGAGTAACGACCTGTTGGGGACGGAGGTTACGTTTTTGAGGAGGGAGGAGGAGGGGAGGAGGAGGTGGTGGGAGGCGAGGAGGTAGAAGTGCTCGCGGACTGTTATCGGGTGTCTATTATTGTCATTGTCATTGTCATTGTCATTGTCAGTGTCAGTGTCAGTGTCAGTGTCGCTGTCATTGTCGCAACCTTTGTCGCAATCATCGTCATTGTCTTTTTCATTATCGTTATCGATATACTCCCCCACGAGCACCTCTAGAGCCCTATACCTCGTGGGATGGAGCCGGGAAAAGTGCCCCCGACCAAGCGTTATTAACGCGGGGAGGGAGAGGACCGTCACGACCGTCACGGAGCAGAGGGAGCCCAGCGGAACTAGAGGCACTGGCACTGAAGCTGAAACTGGCACTGACTTTGATTCACCACCTACGCCCTCGTCAGAGTGCGAGTGCGAGTGCGACAAGGACAAGCATCGGGAGATGTACGCGTCTAGGTAGCTCTCGCTGTTGGAGACATTCTCAGTCGGTCGATCAACCACTTCTATTTTATTTGCCACACTCGGGTCCTCGAGGGACGAACCGAAGCTACTCTTCCCGAAGGACAATCCGTCAAGAACGCACTGGGAGAGGTGGAAGTTAACGGAACCGGGAGGGAAGTCGGTGGAGAGTGAGGAGAGGGAGGGGGGAGGAAGGGGAATAGTGATTTTTTTGGAGAAGAAGTCGTTGTGGAGGTAGGGGTGGAACGAGGGGGTGGTGCTGAGGCCACGCATTGTTAGCGACGACTGGCGCACGGTGAGGGCTCGCAGCATGTTTGAGAGTAGAAAATGTTGCAAGCAATTGATTGAACACCTACGAATAGCGCCTTTTCCTCATTTCAATCATAAACAATCGTCCCGCCGGCTCACTCACACGGATAGTGTCCCGCCCGCCGTAAAGTTTTTGGCACGAACCCCCCCCCCTTCCTCCCACACCCAGTTTCAAAAACCAAAACTTTTGACTTCATGCGACATACCCTCACGCCAGTGGCGTTCATGTCGCCGCAGTCCAAATCGACATCCCTAGGCCCCCTCCTTCGAACTTCTGTGGCAATGGGCTGCGAGACGTTTCTTAGAGTAGTCTCTCCACCGTCGACAGCTCCAAATGGCGACGTAAAGACGACTGCATTTGGGGCTCATGGCTCGGATAGCTACATAGATTACGCCCCCTTCTACGACAATGTTTCCTCCGCGATTGCATCAACTACACCCACAAATACAAAAACAAATACAAATATAATAAAAGTTGGGCTTGTTGGAACTTACAATGGTCCGAACTGCTACGAACCCTTTTGCGAAGTTCCTACGTCCGACATCACCTCTCGAGTAATTTCCGTTCCGTGCGGCTTGGTCGCCAAAACTCTGTCCCCCCTAACAACAGCACATCAAAAATGCCAAATTTTCCTCATCATGGACCAATTCTCCCCCTCCAACACCCTTTCCAACAGGATCTTAGACGCGAAATGCGATTTTCACGTGCACGTTCCAACTTCCACCTTGAGCAAGCACCCTCTGAACATCGAGGGGTGCTACGCGATAGTTCTGCACAACCTGTTTTCGGGGGAGGTCGATTTTGGCCGAAGCGAGACGGAGGTGAGTGAGCGAAGTACTGCGAGCGAGCCTTGAGACTACTAACCTTTTTGCTTTTCTCGGCGCAGGTTAACGAGTTCAAGTTTGCGAAAAACGGCGGCAGGAGGAGGGAGAAGGGCAGGGTGGGGGAGGAGGAGGCAGAGAGACGGAGGGAGAAGAGGAGGAGGGAGAAGGCGGAGGCGGAGGAGAATGGGAAGGGCGTGTTTAATGATTTTGGTAGTAGTTTCGTTTTCGAATAGATGGTTCATCTAATTTTAATAATCAACAATTGCTTGTTTCGCATGGTCCCACTGCAAGCCGTGAAACTTCGCCCAAGCCCACCGGCAGACCCTGCACTCTGAGTGTGTACTTTTAATAATCAACAATTGCTTGCTTCGCATGGTCCCACTGCAAGCCGTGAAACTTCGCCCAAGCCCACCGGCAGACCCTACACTCTGAGTGTGTACGCGTGAACGCAAACTTGTCGACGAACCACTGCGGCAACGGAGTCTTCCGCCAAGCGTGATACTCCTCGTATGCCGTCTGGTTCCGCGACAGCATTGTCAAATACTCCCCCAGCGCGGCGTGTGATTCGAAATCTTGTGCTACAATGATGGAGTGTGCTGCGCCGCCAAGCCGAAGCGAAGTGGAATAATATAATGTTGGTTGAGTAGCGAGTCACCTTCTAGAGTATAGTGTTGCTGGCTCGCTTCGCTCGACTCACCTGGAACGTGCTCCTTGATGTTTGGTGCCCCGTAGTAGACCGGCAAAGTTCCTGCCGCCAACGTTAGCCACAGCTTCTGCGCCACCAATATGTTAGTAGCGGCTCTTAATATATGCTCGTCTTCCACAGGCGCTCACCTCCGTAATGTAATCGTCTTCGCACTGATTCTCAAACGCCAGGTGAAACAAATACTGGCGCATCATCAACACTAAAGGGAGGGATGATGATCAGGGGGGAGGCGAGCGAGCCAAAAAAATGAGAATAACGTTAGTTTAGTAGTGGCTCGTATATATTTCTCGTCTTCATCAAGGCTCGCTCGCAGTATTCGCTCGCTTCGCTTCGCTTCGCTCGCTCACCCTTGTCCTTTGTCCCAACACGCGACTCGGCATTGTGGAGGCAGGACGACAGTGAGTCCACCCGGAAGAAATCCTGCAGCCCCGTCACCAACCCTTCTCGATCGTTCTTGCTGCCGCAGTTGCGTGCGATGAAGGAAGCGCCCTTAATCGTCTCGTCGTACTCGACTGCTGGGTCTTGAATCGAGTATTCTGCCCAAGAAAAGTAAGGCATCGGAATCGCAGACTTCATCGACGTCGTCGACCAGAATTTGTTTTCTTCGGGGACGTTGGGCATTCGGAGGTTCGGGTAGTACTGGGGACCCTCCATCCCCTGTACCATCGACCATGGTGCGCCTTCGAAGGTCAGTGTGTGTTGGAGTCCTTTTCCACTCGACCGAAGACACGGGACGTCGCAGTCGATGTGGCGTGTGGGGTTGCCTCCGTTGACCTTCACACGAATTTGAATTGGTTCGTAATCGCTGGGTGGTGGTGTAGGTGGTTGGGGGGGGGTAGGGGGGAGGAGGGGGGCGGGGGCAGCATTACCAGCATTTCTCCTGTCAAAATAGTCATCCATAGCAGCGAGGTGGGGAAAATCAACGTGGGAGTTCTCGTGCTGTTGGGCGCCTCGGAGGGAGGAGGAGGAGGGTATTGCTGGTATTGCTTGACCGAAAATCAACCCAAACGTAAAGCACAAAACGAACAGAAAAGTAAGTCCTATCAAATACGCATTGCGGATGTAGAAAAGAAATTTCGAACTTGTATTGGGTGGGTGATCATATTGGTTTCGATTCCCTCCTTCACCTCCTTCATTTCGACGACGTTTGGTCTGCCCCAGATAGCTCATGAGAGGGTCGATTAGTTTTCGGGAGATTTGGATGGATGAAGTGGCGAGTGGAAGCGCGAACGCCGAGGATTTATTATGAGGCTCTGTGCACCTGTGGTACTGCGACTCTGGATTTAAAGTTAAACATTTCAAGAAAACAACTTAACAAGTCACAAAAAGTCACTTTAAATTTTTGTCCTTGCCACCATTGTCACATTCTCTCCTCCCACAGCCAAACCCACACACAAAAGGAGAATGTCTCTCCTCACCACATCAACGGCGGCCGACTATGTTAAACAAAAGACCTCAATCTTCAGCTCCAGCAGCAACCTGTCCTGCTCAGAGATCCACGGCGGAAACTTGAACTACGCGTTCGTTGTTACTGATGCAACAACTACCCCTCCCACTTCCGTGTTCGTCAAGCAGGCCCCCGACTTCATCAAGTGCCTGGGCGAGTCTGCGAAGCTCCACAAGGAGCGTCTTCTCCTCGAAGTCCGCGCCTACAGCGAGTGGCTCACCCTGAGCCCCTCCCTCTCCCCGAATATGCCCACTATCTTTCACACCGATTCCAAAAACTGCGTTGTTGTGATGGAGTTTCTCGGCGACTGCGAGCTGTTCGAGCACGAACTCACCACCACTCCCCTCTCCCAGCCACTCCTCACAAATGCAGCATCCGGGCTGGGCGCGTTCCTGGGTAAAATCCACAGCAAAACCCACGTCACTCAACTGCCCCAGGCCGTAAGCGACGAGTACGCAGCTTCGTTCAAGAACGAGAGGTGAGCGAGCGAAGCCGAAATTACTTTTCATGCTGATTACCTACTCAACTAATTTTAATCACTCACCAAATTCATTCTTCGTTGAAAATGCGCTCAATCTCGCTTCGCTCGGCGCAGCCTCAGGGGGGTGCAGATGGAGTACGTGTTCGGGAAGCTCGTGACCGAGGAGGCTGGCGAGAAGGGAAAGGTGTTGGCGAACGACGAGGAGTTTTTGAAGGGGTTGGAGGAAATAAAGGCCATGTACATGGGGGGTGATGCGCAAAATTTGGCACTCTGCCACGGTGACTTTCACCCGGGGAGCATAATGGCCAGCAAAAATGGCGAGAGGGTTGTTGCGATCGACCCGGAGTTCGTCGTTTACTCCGCTCCGGGTGTCGACCTTGGCAGTTTGCTTAGCGGGGTTGTATTGGCGGCTGCACACCACAAAGGTGGGGGCGGGGAGGCGGGGGCGGGGGCGAGAGAGAAAAAAATGTTGGGGGTGTTTGTCGCCGAGTTGTTGGGGGGTTATAGAAAATGTGCAGGTGAGCGTTGTGCGTTTGGAGTAGTGTTGCTTGCCTTGCACAAACACGAAAAAATATGCTCCTGGCCATACCCGCTACTGTGTCCAATTTTGAGCGTCATATGACGCTATGCGTTGGAGTTCGGGTTGATGGATACATCCACTACTAAGCTAACCATACCATACCATGCGCCTCGCTTCGCTCGGCGCCGGCGCAGCTGATGGTTCGCTCGCTAGCGAGATTGTGGAGAAGATCATCGTCGACTCGTTGGGGTTTGCGGCTTGTGAAGTTGGGCGAACGGCGCTTGGTTTCGCAGGGGGGCGAAAGTGGCTGCAGTTCGAAAATTTAGAGGGGAGGGAGAAGGCCGTAGAGAGGGTGGTCGAAATTGCGAGGAGATTGATGGTTGAGAGGGCGGGCGGGGAGAAAGTGTTGTTAGAGTTAATTGATTTAATTTAATTTAATTTAAAAATTTCAAGGAGATAACTGTGTTTCCGGATGCTGGAGAATGTTCTATAGCAGAATTTGGGAACGCGATTTTGTAGTTTTGCTGGGCAAGAGAAAGCTGCTGGTTGTGGACATTGTGGCAAATGTATCCGGTGCGTTTGAGTTTTCGGGAGCACAAACGTAGGAAGTCGAGAGAAAGGAACGCGGGAGGGGTCAAGTTTGGAGGATCAGAAGAGAAAATATCCACAAAGATGGCGTCGAGGGAAGAGGGAGGGGGGGAGTTTTCCAGCCAATCAAGCGCGTCGCTAATGTGCACGTGGACGTTTGAAGCGCTTGCCAAGCCGAGGAAGTTGATGGCAGCAAAGGCAACGGTAGGGGACAGCTCTACAGCGTCAATGACGGAATTTTCAAGGGAGGGGTGGGAGGAAAAATAGTGAGGAAGCGTACCACCCCCCATGCCGAGGACAGCGATTTTGAGTGGTGCTGTGGCGGAGAGGAGGGTCAGGGTGGGCATAGCAACGTCAATAATCGTCAGCAGATATTCAGTGCTAATGATCATTGGATCGGCATTGTTGTTGTTACGCATTTTCACCACAGACTGGACCGAATTATCGAGAAATTCTGGATTCTTGAAAGACAACGACCTCCAGTTGTCGTATTCGTGGACTTCAGTTGAATCCAGTGAAGAGGGATAAGTCGGCTCGGAGTATATAAGCTTCCCAAGTTTGATAATGTCTATAGAATTCGAGAGGAGGAGAAGGAGAGAGGGCAGGAACAGCATGAGGGTGGGGAAAAGGAATAGCAGATACCAAAAAGTAAAATCTATTCTCTTTCTTGTGGTTTATGCTATAGCATAAATACCAATTTGCTCTTCGACCCTATTCTCTTCCCCACTAGCCCAGAAATACACACCCCTCGGCCCTCGTCCCACCTCCCATCCAATCTCAATTAAGTCTGTGAAGATGGATGAACAGCTCCTCCACGGGCATAATGATTATGTGCTTTGTCTGTCGTTATCTTGGAGTAACGGCCATGTGGCATCGGGTAGTGGAAGTGGGTCAATCATCATCCACTCAACCAGCTCCAACAAGGTAGAATATCAATATGCTTTTAGCGAGCCAAGCAGATTCAGTGGTCTATGCTATCTTCCGAATGGCTCACTTGTGGCTTGTGGCGGTAGATATGGTGGCAGTAGACATGAAGGAGGTTTCTTACAGGTATTCAGCCCTTCCCTCGAGTCGGTCCAGACGTTGGAGGGACACGATGGTGATGTTTATTGCGTTACCGTCTCTCCATCAGGCTCCCACTTTGCTTCTGGTGGACATGATGAAAAGGTGATTATTTGGTCGGAGCCGGGGGAGGGTGGCAAGTGGGCGAAAGTGCAAGTGCTTGAGGATCACACGGGTTTGATTCTTGCAGTGTGCTTCTCCCCCGACGGCAAGCAGCTGGCTACTGGAAGTGAAGACAAGCTCATCAACCTCTACAGCTTCAACGAGGGAAATGCCATCTTAGCGCACACGTTGGAGGGCCACACCGGCTGGGTCAGGTCCCTCTCGTTCTCTCCCTACTGCAAACTCCTTTGCTCGGGAAGTTGGGATAAATCCATCAATTTTTGGAACCCTGCCGATGGAAGCTTGGTGAAGAGCATCGACCAGGCTCACACCTATACCGTCCGTAGCGTCTCATACTCCCCCAACGGGCGTGTTCTTGTGAGTGCAGGTGGTTATCCCGACAAAACGATGAAGATCTGGGATGCTGAGACTTTCGAGCTCAAGCACACGTTCGAGCAGGAATTCGACACCAACCAGCTCACCATCACGGCCGATTCCAACTTCATTGTTTCGGCCAACATGGACAACACGGTTAGAATCACCCCCTGCCGTGAGTACCAAATCACAAACCTCACCCCCATCCTCAACCTCATTCTCCACATCGTCTACAAGTGGGAATTTGTGTCGTTTTTGGAGCCAAACGAAAACACACCAAGCTCACCCCTCGAGAAAGTCCTGAGGCTACTCGGCGAGTGCGTGCACGACGGCGGCTACGACGTCACCTCCGAGATCCTCTCCTTCCTGTCCCCAACCCATCTCCCCGTCCAGATCACCCCCACAAGATGGAAGCGAGACCCAGAAAGTTTGATTTTGTACATGCGAGCTAGATTTGAGGAGAATAATGTAGCAAAGGACGCTGCCATGGAAGCAGTGGTGGCAGTGGTGGCAGTCAATGACAAGCAAAGAGTTGAGATTGAAGAGTTGCGGCAACGCATTGCTGAGTTGGAGCCTAATAATAATTTACTATAACATAAATAAACAAAAATTAGTAAAAAAATCATCAATATGCTATGTAGCTATGAGCTATGTAGCATACAACAGTCAATAACAAAATCAATAGTTTTGTGTTCTTCCTGAGTTGGTCTTTCTTATTTATTTCTTATTATAGTTAGAGTTATAATTTAGTTGCTCACGTGGAAGGCACGGATGTGCCCGTCAGTGTAACCCGCAAACAGGATGCTTCCATCACTGCTCCACGCCAAGCAGGTAGCATAAGGGACGGTCTGGTTCTTGCCCGTAGGAACGAACTCGGGCCTGAGCTCATCCACCACGATCTTGCTCTCCAAGTCCCAGATCTTGATGCCCTGGGTGGTGGCGGCGCAGAGCCAGTACCTGTTGGGGCTGAAGACCAAGCTGTTGATGATGTCCCCGGCCTCCAAGCTGTAGAGCCTCTTGCCCTCGTTCAAGTCCCAGAGCATGGCAGTTCCGTCCTTGCCGCCACTGGCGCAGAGACTTCCATCAGGACTGACGGTGACGGTGTTGAGGTAGCCTCCGTGGCCAACCAAGTTGGTGCGGAGCTTGCAGTTGGTCAAACTCCAGACCTTGACGAGCTTGTCCCACCCGGCGGAGACGATCAAAGGAACGCTCTGGGAAGGGGAGAACCTGACGCAGCTCACCCACTCGGTGTGGCCCTCCTCACTGATGGTGTACTTGCACTCTCCGAGGGTGTTCCACAGCTTGATGGTCTTGTCGCGGGAGCCGGAGACAATCTGCCTGTTGTCGGCCGAGAAGGCCACGGACAGAACGTCCTTGGAGTGGCCCACGAAGCGCCGGGTGGTCTTTCCGGAGCCAATCTCCCAGAGGCGGAGGGTTCCGTCCCACGAACCGGACAGGGCAAACTGCCCATCGGAGGAGATCACCACGTCGGACACAAAGTGGGAGTGGCCTTTGAGGGAGCGGCGCGGGAACGCGTACGACCCGGAGGAGGACTCGCGGGTAAGGGTCCAGACGAGGACGGACTTGTCACGGGAGGACGAAAGGATCATGTTGGGGTCTTCAGGGGTGGTTGCGATGGATGTCACCCAGTCAGAGTGGCCCTCTAGGGTGCCTCGGAGAGTAAGTTGCTCAGACATGATATATGATATATGATATATGTAGTTGTGGGGAGGGAGTTTCTGGGGTAGGGTGGGGTGGGTGGTGGTTGGGTTAGTTGGGTTAGTTGGGCAAGGAGATGTATAAGTGAGATATCAAAAGTTGTGATGACCACGACCACGACCACCTCAATGCAGTTGTGGCTATAAAAGCTTGGATTGGGGGGTGTATGGGGCAGACGGAGGGCTGGGACATGACAAAAGGACGATCATTAGCACTAACCTTGATGAATTATGAGATATTTTCAGATTTTTTTTCATGGCTGAAAATTTTGGGAATTTTGGAAATCCGCATTTTTACCAGTATGGCCCTTCGAATTTCACTAGCCCGCTATCTCACCAAATCTAGCAGAACCTCGAATTTTTTCCCACGCTTCCGCTCATCGTCGACCTTTGCAGCTGCAGACATCAAATATGATCCAACCCCCTCCCCTAAATCCATGTGCCCGAAGGAAGAATTAACCTTTGGCACCACCTTCTCCGACCACATGCTTCAAATAGACTGGACGGCCGAGCACGGTTGGGAGAAGCCTACAATTTCCGCCTACGACAATCTCTCAATTTCGCCTGCTTCTTCCGGGCTGCATTATGGTCTGCAGTGCTTTGAGGGCATGAAGGCATACAGGTGAGTGGGGGTAGGGAGGTTTGAGGAAGACAAGGTATTTCTTGATGTGTGGGGATTAGTTGGGTTGTGGAGGGGGGGCTCGGCTTACTGATTCGCACTAACGTTATTCCACTCAATTCGTATTCGTACTCGTATTCATATTCATATTCGTATTCGTACTCGTATTCATATTCATTTGGCTCGCTTCACTCGTTTTGCTCTTGCTCTTGCTCTTGCTCTTGCTCTTGCTCTTACTTTATAGGTCGAAGGCCGACCCGTCCAAGATTTCGCTCTTCCGGCCCGACTGCAACATGGCGCGCATGAATGACTCCATGGCAAGGCTGCAGATGCCCTCCTTTGATGGCGACGCTTTTGTCGACTGCATCAAGGTGAGATTGGATTATGTGCCACCTTCACCTATCATTTATCGCAAATCTAACACCCCCCCCCCCTTTCCCCAACCCACAACATACAATACAGGAACTAATTAGAATAGACTCCAACTGGGTCCCGGAGGGCGATGGCTACTCCCTGTACCTTCGCCCGACTGCAATTGCCACCCACCCTTGGCTTGGAGTTGGAGACGCTCAGGCGATCAAGATGTTCGTGATCACTTGCCCCGTTGGCCCCTACTACCCCACGGGCTTCAATCCCGTGCGACTGTATGCCGACAGTGTTAACGTTAGGGCTTGGCCCGGGGGGACGGGAAATTGCAAGGTTGGAGGTGGGTTTTGAGGGCACTACTAACACAAACTAAACCTAACCTAACCTAACCTAACCAAACCTAACCTAACCTAACCTAACCTAACCTAACCTAACCCAAACCCCCATTCAGGAAACTACGCAACCACAATCAAACCGGCCAAGGACGCGATGAACAAGGGCTACCACCAGGTGCTTTGGATGTTCGGAGAGGACGACAGCGTCACTGAGTGTGGCGCGATGAACCTGTTTTTCTTCTGGGTGAACAAGGAGACCGGGAGGAAGGAGCTCGTTACTGCCCCTCTCACCCGAGGGGACATTTTGCCCGGAGTTACGAGGAGGAGCTTGCTCCAGCTCGCGAGCGACTGGGGGGAGTTTGACGTCAGCGAGAGGTGAGCAAAGCGAGCCAGCCTTGATGAAGATGAGAATACGAGCGACTACTAGCTAACACTATTCTCAATTCTTTGGCTCGCTCAGGTTCGTGACGATGCCCGAGATTAGGAATGCGGTGAAGGAAGGACGGCTGCTGGAAGCGTTCGGCGCCGGAACTGCTGCTGTGGTCGCCCCGGTCGAGTGCATTCACTACGATGGGGAGGATTTGGAAATAGAGGCCACCGGACCGTTGTGCCTGCGATTGTGGGAGGAGATTAACAGCATCTACTACGGCGAGAAGAAGGTGGAGGGGTGGACGGTGGAGGTGTAGACTTTTAAATTTAAAGATTTATGTAAAAATTGCTTTCTGTTAACACGAACATGAAATCACGATGCAGGAACAACCTTGGAGGAATTTTTATTCCCCCCCATCTCCTCTACCTCCCCCCCATCATCCGCAACGCTCTCGAAAGCAGACATCTGACTGGCATCGCTCCCAAACTCGCTGTCCATTGCCATGCTGCTGGCCATGCTGCTCGCACCACTCATTTCGCTCATTTCTGTCCCGCTGCTCCCGTTTTCGCTACTTCCGCTACTTCCGCTACTTCCGCTTTCTGTGCTGCTTCCGCCGCCGTTTGTCGAGCTCCCGCCCTTAGTGCTCGATTTACCCGTTGTTTTGCCGCTTTTGGAGGTAGCCCCGGTGCTCTTTCTACTCTTTCCGGAAGTTGAGCCCAACGTGCTTTTCACGCTCTCCATGAGCCGGGTGGTGTACTTCTTTTTACCGGGCTGGTTCACATAAATGACGCTGTAGGCGCAAGCCCAGTACATTCCAATGATCCACCATTGCTTGACCGTTTCGCAAGGTGGAATTCCCGCGTTGTTCATCTTGCACTTCTCATCGGTGAAGACGCACTTCCCGGAGGATATGGAGCCAAACCTCCACAAAATTGAGAAGCCGTAGAGGACTAGGAACGACCGCATGAATTTCTTGATCTTCTTTAGTTCTGCGGATTCCGGCTTGTCCTTAGCACCTTTTAGCTGCTTAGCGATTCTGGACCCGTAGATGAAGCATAGTACGAAGTAAATGACGTGCTGCGCGTGAGTGTGATGCGGGATTTGGGGTTAGTTCTTGCAAAGAGCGAAGCGAGAGGACGAAGTAGAACCCTCACCTGCTGAAACGCAAAACAATACTTGAAGAACGTGACCATGTTGTTCATCGCGTAGTTGTAGTTGGTCGCGTCACCAGTCAAAAACTCTAGCTGCGCAGAGCCAATCTCGTTGCAATAAACCACCACAGTCTCAATTATCCCCAGCCACTTGGCCCACCTTGGAGTTCGCTTATTCTTCCCCCCGTCGATCAGAGTGATCCACGCGGTGACCAACAGAATGCTAAGGTGAATTGGCACAGCAGCCATGACCCCAATGGTTGTTGTTCGGCTCACCAAAAAGTTCGAGTAGAGCGGCACCCTGCCTGCAAACCCGTGAATGTCGACACAGAAGATGCACATCGAGAAACTGTAGATGATGTTCAAAAACAGCATTTTCTCAACCAAATTCGGCTTGCTTGGTATCAAGTACCACATCCCCTTCTTCCTGTCTTTTTTGGGTTTATCAGTGTTGATGACACGCAAAAAGAAGATAGACACCAAGGCGGGGATTACAGAGATAATGGCGTACCAGAGGCAGAGTCTGTCATACTCGTTGAAACCCTTGCCAAACGCATCGTGCATCAGCAAAGAACAGTCATTCGGTTCAACATCGCTCCAATAGTCCTTGCCGGTCTCGCCATTTTCCCCATCCTTGAACCAACCCTTGTTGATGTAAGGGAAGGTGCAAACTGGATAGTAGTCGACGTATTTGTAAGTTGCACCCATGTCACATACATACTCTTTTAATTCTGTTGTATTGACTTCGTGTTCTATCGAGAGAGATGGATCGTCCGGAGAGGGAGAGGGGGGGGGGAATCGACCCCTTTGGAACTCATACAATGTCGTGTGTTGGATGCTCGGAAGCTCATTGCTGTCGAAAGGCTGCCGGGATGTATGATGATGTGGGATGATGGGATGATGGGATGATGGAAGCGAGTGGGATGAATTGGGTTAGCGATGTTCAATAGAGTAGTGGTAAAGTAGTAATTGTTTTACTTGGAAAGCATGAACAAAAAAAAACTTACTGCGGAGCCTGTCCACCAGCGATTGTCGCCTCCTTGGAGAGTCATGGCAAGAAGTTCTAGAGGGCTGAGAAGGAGATGAAATGAAGGGTACCAGCAATGCAAAAAAATGCACTTCGGCATATAAATACTTCGTGAGGCATGTGTTATTTTCCCACGTTTCAGGTTCTAAGGCAATAAATCATTTAAAATTTCCTTTGCGAAGACTACCAATTTCTACCCCAACCCAACCGCAATTTAACCCAACTTCTTGAACTCGGAAGAAGAACACATCATCATCATACATGTGCAACGACAACCTCCCTTCAGCGTTTTGCCAAACCCAATTAGACACTTATGGATTAAACGATCTCGGGCAACCTGTCGCTTGCTATGGTGATGGCACAGAAGTAGAAGGTGTTGTTCAAGGAATGTGCCCAACTTGTAGCAACCCGGGTTTTTGTGATTACACCTGTGGTTGTTGGGGCACCAACCAGCCCAGTGCTGCACCGTCCCTAATGCCTTCCCCAATGCCAATAATTGGTACATCAGAGCCCTCAATCTCGTCCGCGCCAAGTGAAATGCCATCTTCAACACCCACATCTGCGCCTTCCGAGGCACCCATTCTTCCGGCTGAGCCACCGCTTTTCAGCGATTGGATCTTGATTGCTGCACCCCTAGTTTTTCTTTTCTTTTTCGGTTTTACCATCCTAGGATTCTGCACAAGAAACAAAAATCAGACCACCGATCGCGCCAGCAGATCGATCGTGGCCTGCATTAGTGCTATAACAATTTCAGGTGTGCTAATTTTCGGGCAGGCCTGCAAGTCGTTCGCCGTTTCCTACAAGGTGGGCGTGGTCGAAGGGACGG
This sequence comes from Parmales sp. scaly parma, assembly GCA_030267985.1. NCBI lineage: Eukaryota > Bolidophyceae > Parmales > Parmales sp. scaly parma. Next base: position 33,341 of record BRYC01000030.1, on the reverse strand, counting down.
AGTTAGAGTACGATTTTTACGGAGGTGAGCGAGTGTAAACTGTTATGGTGTATGGTGTATGGTGTTGCTGGCTCGCTTTGCTCGCATCCCCCCTGAACCACCATAATTAAACCACGAAACCCACTCACTCAATCCATGGGCAGGCGTCGGCGAGCTATGGGACGGCGGTAGCGAGTTTCTGGCAGCATTGATGCTTGTGTTCTCGGGAATTTGGCCCTTCCTCAAGCAAATCCTCACCATACAGGCTGTCGGCGGCTCGTATTCGCCCCAGCAAGAGCTGAACTACTTGAAATTTCTCGGCGTTAGTGGCAAAAGCGCGTTCCTGGACATTGCTATTGTTTGCATAATCGTCACACTGTTGAACTTCCCGCTTTCAATCGTTGTTGTTGAAGGCGTAGCTCCGGAAGTGGGTCACATCACAACCACGCCTGCCATCGGGACGCTGGTGGTGATAATCGGGCTAATTTTAAGCCGGGTGCTGACGTCACTGCTGATCCACGTTTTTCCGCCGTCAATTTCCACCAACAAGGTCCACGTCGATGGAATTGTACCGCCACTCGACCCAAAAAACGACACTAGAAAGCAAGTAGTGGGGAGCAAATGGTCAATACTCGGGGGGGTTATTTTGACGCCAATTTGCGTCTTCGGCTCTTTGGTTAGCCCGTGGATAACGCGAACTTACACGGTACAGATGAGATTTCCTGAAATCAGCGGAACCGACCCGCTGATCCTAGATACGGGCAGCGACAAATACGATTTGTGGCAATTGATTGACGGCGCCAGATTAGGAATAAACGGAGATTCATCCCTGGAACGTAGGCGAGCGAGCGAAGCGAGCGAGCCTTGAGGAAGACGAGCATACTCGCGATGAATCACGCGAAAAAGCTACAGACATTATGGCTACGTCCACCACTAAACTATCCTTCTTGCTTTAAAAATGCGCCTCGCTTCATTTTGCTCGGCGCAGCTTAATTGCAGAGCTCACGTTCGGTTTTTGCGTCATTCTTGGCGCCGTCAACAGCTTGGTGCCCCTACTCGGCGGTCTGTGCGTAATGTGCAAAAGGTGAGTGAGTGAGGAGCACTTTTCCCAAAAAAAAAACCCAACAAAAATTGGCTCATTGCTTCACTTCGTCGTTTCGCTCGTCCTTCATTAAAAATGCGCTCAATCTCGCTTCGTTCGGCGCAGGGGAAAGTTTCTAGCTGGTGCAATAGGTCTGTGCAACGAGTGGGCAAGCTTGGAGCTGCTGGGGATGGGCGCGCTTTCGCTTCAGGGCCAGATGAGCAAGTTGGCCGGGAACATGAGCCGCAATATGGGCTACAACGAAGTCGATGGGGGGCAGTACATGGTGCTCGGGCTGGAGACGCACGAAGGAGTGTGGCTAGCGATTGTTGGCGGGCTAATAGGTTTATGGGCCAATTTTCAGATTGTGAAGCGGCTGGAGGATTTGTAATCGTGATCTGCTCTTTATTTCTCTAAATTTACAATCTTACATCTTAATGCAAACCTTACCGAGGTTCGCCCCCGTGAACAGACTCTGGAATGCATCGGGCCACGTCTCAATTCCTTCGAAAATGCACTGTTCGCACCCCACCTTCCCCTGCTTGTGCCACGCGCTCATCTCTTTAAGGAACGCCCCCTTTGCCCCGCCCAGCCACGGCATGCAGACGAAACCTTCAATTCGCTGGAAGCTGTAGATCATCTGCGAAATGTCAATCTTGTTCAGAGGTGCTGCCCCGCTTGCATCGTTGTACCTGCTAATGCAACCGCAAATAGCAACTCTTCCGTGCGCCTTCAAGCAAGCCATTGCCGCTTCAAAGTGCATCCCCCCAACGTTCTCGAAGTACATGTCGATGCCAGCCGCGCTGCTCTCCTTTATTTTCTTTGCTAGCTCCTCCGCTCCCCCCGTAACAGCTTTGTAGTCGATCGCGCCGTCGAAGCCAAACTTTTCCTTGATCAGCTTGTTCTTCTCCGCTCCACCGCACGAGCCAATCACGTGGCAATCGTAAATGTTCTTCGCCAGCTGGCCGACCATGCTCCCAACAGCTCCTGCAGCAGATGAAACAAAAATCGTTTCTCCCTTCTTGGGACGAAGAACGTCGATGAAACCCCCGTAGGCGGTCGCTCCGGGCATGCCAAGAACGCCGAGACCGAGAGTTGCAGTTTCCTCGGTGACGTACTCGGTAAGGTTCCAAGAAATCGTTTTGGCCAAGATCTCAGAGTTGAGGAGCTGAAGGGAGCTGAAGGGCAGCGCAGCGCCCATGAACGAACCCACCGGCCACGCTTTATTCTTTGACTCGATTATCTTGCCAACAACGAAACCACTCATGGGGCGGGGGATCTCGCCGGTTTTGCAGCCGCTTCTCAAGTAGGGGTCGGCAGACATGCAAATGACTGAGAGGAGCAAGTCTTCATCTTTCTCGCACTTTTTGTTAGACATGTCGGTTGTCACTATTTCAAAGTGCTCTTGGGTTGGCAACCCAGAGGGAATGAGCTTGGTCAAGGTGCTGTTGGTGCGCGTGGGTGTGGGTGGAGGGAAGGGTGAGTGGGTTTCATGGATGGATGTCAGCATAAAATTATTTGACGTCGAAGTGAGTTGTGAGAAATGACCGGGTTAAAAAGCGTTCCCGTGTGTCATAATAAGAACGTAACGTACACACGCACATTGTTTGACAGCTCATTTCAAACGTGCGGGTCTTGATTTGGAGTTTTTGACATGATTCGCTTTTTGCATGTCTCATTTTGAAGGAACATTCCTAATCAGTTCCAGTTACAACCAGATCCATGACCATGACCGAAATGAATATGGAACCTCCCAAGAAGATTTCCCCTGCCATGATGATAGTTTACATACTTGTTACTCACCTTGGGGCAGTTGGAATAGGGTTGATTTGCTGGCACAGCACTGACACTGATGCTAACGTCATTAGACTTGAGGGAATGGGAAAGTTATACAATTTTGGGTGGATGGGCTTATCGTTGTTCACAATTGTTGTGATGCTGAAGCTAAACTCCAAAGTTGCCTCAATGGCAAGGAAACTTTCGGACATAAAAATTCCGGACGAGCACGTGTACAGAACTGTCGAGGGAGACTGTGTCGTCGTCCTTGATAACACTGGGAAGAACGGCGAGTGGAACCGCGCTCAACGTGGCCTCCATAACTGGACCGAAGGACCGCTAATCGTCATGCAGGCTGAAGTACTGCTTATAGCGTTCGCGATTGGCGCTTCTGGATTCATACTCGCCACCCTCATTGGCATGAGCAGGATCTTATTCACCGTCGGTTACAGCCGCGACACAAAGAAACGCATCCCAGGATTCGTGCTGTCAGCCACCCTAGAGAACGCGGCCCACTTCCTAATCCTTTTTCTCTCGATAAAGGCAGGCTTTAAATCAGGTCTATGAACAAATACTTCCCTTTTAATCTTTTATCTAATTTTCTGGTTAATCCAACTCCAACCCCACCTCCGCCCGCCCCACGTAATCCTTCCCCACCTCCAGACAAACCCCAAAATCCGGCACAAGTTTTTCCACTCCCAAGGCCAGAAACCCGCACCTAAACCTGCACAACACTACGCACTCCTTCTCTAAATCGTACTTTTCAACCGCGAGCTTAAGCTGATCACGGAGGATCGCCAGCTCGAACGAGGAGGTGGTGGTGATGACCTCCTTGTCGAACTCTACCAGGGTCAGCCAGGTTAGGTTGACCATGCGGGGCTCGCGAGCGCCGGTTGGCCTGGCAGCGTCGAAGTTCGTCGTTGTTGTGAAGCCGTGGGAGGTCGATAGCCCCCCGTGGGAGGATGGGAGGGTGAGGGTCGCGGCAGTTTCGACGCTCTGCAGAAACACGAATCCTCTGACGGGTGAAGCTGGAAATGGAGCCTCCTCTCCCTCTCCCTCTCCCTTTATCAATATCGACATTTGTGTCTGATTGCAAACGTGAAACGGGCACATGTACATCCGAATCTTCATCAGAATCTTCGTTGTAACGTTCTCGCACACGAGCCTCAACAGCGGATCGGCGATCACCTCATCCTCAGCACTGCTGCTGCTGCTGCTGCTGCTGCTGCCTTCGCTATCGTCAACCTCCCGCTCCTTGAACTTGGTCAGCACGTGGCCGGTGCTGGAGGCGACGACAGTCATCTCGCTCAGGGCGGGGCAGTTGGCCTTGTGGCCGCCACGCTTGTAGTCGCTGAGCTGGCAGGGGTTCTTGGTTGAGGAGGGGGGGGTGGGGCAGTATGTGGAGACCTTGCAACGGGAGCAAGTTAGGGGAGTTTGGGCGAGGGGTTTGGCGCACCAGGAGCAGAAGCGGCTGGTGGTTGTGGAGGGGAGAGGGGTTGAGGAGGAAGGGGAAGAGGACGGCGGCTCGTAATTCAGATCCTTCGCAAATTTCCAAATCACAGGAAGGATTTGTTGTTGGACTGGAGTACGGGACGACGATTCGTGTTGTGGCAAGGACATCAAAATCCTTTAGTTTTTAGTATAGTTAATAGGAATGGAATGGATGAACAATACTAATTGTTGTGAAGCTTTCGATGAAACTTCTCAAATCGTGCAAATATGATAATGACTCAAATTTGGCCCAGACCCTTGCCCCCCTTCCAACACGCTCCAAACATTCCTTTTTTCTTTATTATAACCCATGTTTTCCAATGAGCACCACAAGTGGCTCAAGAAGCGTGATTGGCCCGCGGTAGACAGAGCCATGCGTCACCCAGATAGCGACTTAGATTTGCTGATGAGAAAGTACAAGGAGAGAGATGAGCATGGACGACTGCCACATCATTGGATGGCAGCGAAAGCTCAGACACACACACATACTCTTGCCGCTGTGGGCGTGCAGTCGATTGAATTCAATCTAGAGGCCCTCGCCACACGAGACAATAAAGGCGAAACTCCCCTCGACATTGCCCGTAGGAGTGGAGCCTGTGCTGAGATCATCGGCTTGTTCTCCATCACTCCCGAGGAAGCTCGTTCGTTGGGTTGGAAGGGGATGGCCCGCTTGTACGCACCAGTGGTTTATTGGAAGAGTGAGATGTATGGGTGGATCCAATCACGATCGTATGCAGACTGTCACAAGTGGATCGATGAGCACGATGACGAGTTGGTGCGTGTAGTGCTCAAATTCAACAATTCTAATCTTCTTCGACGTATTGCCTGCTATAGCCAGATATACAGCGACTCCCTCGTGTTTCTTGCTCTTCGAATGATCCATCGGAACCCACCTTCTCTTAGCACTGTGCTTGATAATTGGCCAGCAAACGCTAGTCTTGCTGGATTTGCCCAAGGCCAAAATGCGTGCAGAGAGATCCGAAACATCCTCAGCCTCGCCCCTACCCACATCTCCTCCACCCCCTTCCCTACCCTCCTCCGACAACACCTCCCCAAACAGTTCGTCGACGAGGAGATCTACGGCACCTACAACACCATCTGTCAGTTCATCAAGCACATGAAGTACGACAAGGCCGAGCTCGTAGAAATTGAGGCCGTCCTCAAGCCGACCCGCAAATGCGACGTCTGCAGCTCCCTCCCCGCCAAACCGTGCGCACGTTGCAAACGCACGTTCTACTGCTCCACATCCTGCCAAAAACTAGCCTGGAAGAAGCACAAGAAGACGTGCAAAGCGCCGACGGGGGTGGCGGCGACTGAGGCAGAATTGCGGGTTTTGCACAAGGGGATGCACTTCCTGAACCGGTGCATCCAGGAGAACGGCGCTGGCGACGGACCCACAAGTGAAGTATTAGATTTCTTGAGAGACTGCCCGGCGCAAACGCAAAAAACTCCCAAATAAATTGGTTTTTAAATAAAAAAACCAACCCAACCAAACTACTCTTAGATGAACTCTACTTATTTTTATGAACAAACAAACCCACATCGAACAACCCGCTTTCGTTCTTCTCAATTACGCCGTGCTCGGTGACAATTCCCGCAATCAAGTTTCCTGGCGTGACATCAAAGGCCGGATTGAAGCAGCTCACCCCCTCTCGCGGCGCGCTACTGGCAAGCAACAGTTCCTGACTCTTCCTCTCTTCAATCTCAATGCCGCCCCCCGTTGCTGTGTCCAGGTCAATTGTCGACAGTGGGCAGCACACAAATAACGGAACGGCAAACTGCTTGCACGTAATCGCCAACTGAAACGTGCCAATCTTGTTTGCCGTGTCGCCGTTCGCAACCACTCGATCCGCTCCGACAAATGCCGCATCGACCTTAACCTTACTCATGAAAGCTGCTACCGCCGAGTCGCAGCAGAGGGTGCTTAGATGCCCGAATCCGTCCTCTGAAAATGGAGTGGGTTTGAGTGGGTTAGAGAGCGTTTTCGTTTTGCGAACCGATCGTAGCGAGGGAGCTGTGTCCATCAGCCGAGCGCAGCGGAAAGCCAAGCGCAGCGGAAAGCCGAGCGCAGCGGAAAGCCGACACCTCAAAAACTTCCAACAATTCGCTCGTTTTGCTCTACTCCGCACTCCACTCCGCTCCACTCGCTCACCTACAGCCTCGAAGGCGGTTAACCGGGAGCCTTGGTTGTACGGCCGAGTCTCCGGTATAAGGAGGGAATTGAGGTTGTCGGATTTATGGAGCGTACGAATCACGCCAAGCGCGGTTCCGTGGCCCGACGTTGCGAGTGACCCTGTATTGCAAATCGTTACAACGTTATATTTCTTGTTTGGAGTGGAGGGGTGGAGTCTCTTCAAGGCAGATGCGCCGTGTTCCGATAGATTTAGGTTGGTCTGGAGGTCGGAGGAAAGAAGAAATTTGGAGTAGGCAATGATTTTGGCAACTAACGTGGCAGAGTCGTCGCTCGCATCTATTATATTTGTATTTGTATTTGTGGTTGAAGTGGAAGAAGCGAGGAGAGGATTCAGTGCGTTGGATAGGTTGACAGCGGTGGGCCGGGATGATTTGAGAAAGGTAATTTTTTCAAGAATGGATTGGTGGGTGGCAGGGGAGGAGGAGATGTCCACAGCGAGGGCTAGGACAGATGTTAACGCTATCAACGGAGCTCCGCGAACGTTCATGCTGGTGATGGCTGTGAAGGCGTCCTCTACGGTTTGGATTTTGATATAACTCTTTCTGTGTGGGAGGAGTAATTGATCGAGGACAAACAGTGTTGGGGGTGTTGTTGCTGAGTCGAATTTGAAAGCTTGGAGGGAAGAAGCCATGTTTAATATTGGCCAATGGTTTTAGTTATGACAAACCTTGGGTGCTTACACCATGTCACAAGCTCGAAAGTGCGAAAGCATCTTAGGTTTATTATTTCCAAATTTTGGCCTCAGGTAGCTCAGAGAGATTGAACAACAAACACACATAAATGTTCCGTCAAACCGCACGACTTCTTCGCCCTGCTGTTGCAGTGGCCAGCCGAACAGCCATCCCATATCAAACATCAAACCTCTTTGCCCTCTCAACCTTTGCTTTGGTGTCAACTGCTGCAGTGGTTCTGACGAAGAATGAGCAGCTCAACAGCATTGCTCTCTGCCACCACGACCACGAGCACCTTCCGGTCCAGGGATGGCCTGGAACAAGCCAAGAGAGGACCTTCTTGGCGGTGAAACCGGACGGAGTTCAGAGGGGTTTGATCGGCGACATCATTGCTCGTTTCGAAAAGCGTGGTTACAAGTTGGTTGGCTTGAAGATGGTTTGGCCGACGTTGGAAATGGCCGAAGAGCACTACGCGGACTTGAGCAAGAAGCCCTTCTTCCCGGGACTCACCAAATTTTTCTCGTCTGGGCCAATTGTGTGTATGTGTTGGGAAGGAAAAGATATTATTAAACAAGGAAGGCAGATGCTTGGAGAGACTCAGCCTCTTGCTTCCAAGCCGGGAAGTATTCGGGGAGACTACTCGATTGACCTTGGGAGGAATATCTGCCACGGAAGCGACTGTCCCGAGGCCGCTGAACACGAGCTGAAGATGTGGTTCAAGGAGGGTGTGAGCGATTATGGCTTGAGTGTGAATGGATGGGTGTATGAGCCGCCTCGCAAATAAATAAAATTTAATAGAAATTGCCGAAAGATTGTGCAACCTACGTACAATCTAAAATTTAACCGCGGGAAGGAAGCACGCTAAGCTGCTTGTAGAAGCCAGCACCAGAACTCGAAACATTCTTTGTCCGCGCCCAGCTCTTCAAAAGTCGCTCAATCTCGACATCTGTAACCGGATCGGTTGGGTCGTCCGGGTCAAACAGGATTGTTCGGTACTTTCCGTAGTACAGTCGGAATGCTCGAGTGACATCAGTCTTGTGGGTGGAGCCTGAAAACTGCAGTTTTTCAGAAGCGAAAGTAGCAAACTCGTTTGCCAATGTCGTTTCTCGCTCGTCTTCGGAGCGTGTGAGTGCTTTCTCCTTCGTGGCAATTCTCCCGATCTCCAAAAATCCTCCCGCAATTATCATCAAAACCGCAAACTGCAAAGTGACAGCAGCATCCGCGGATGTCGCTAGAAGAACAATTTTATCGGTGAGGAGACCAATAACTGAGAACAGGGACAGGACAGCTGCTAGGAAGGGGAGCGGCGGGTCGCTGAACAGACCTTCGTTGCGGTCCTTCACCCAGTCGCCAGACCCGTCCGGTTCGTTTGGATCGTACAAAAGATTGGCAAAACCGGTCAAAAGAGGAGAAGATCGCGAACCTGCGAGGAGGTACAGGCCGAGGGTGAAGGCGAGGGAGCTGTAGATGTCTAAATTGGTCGTAAATTGGAAGGGGTGGGAACTGAGTCGGCCCATCACTTCCTGATTGACTTCCTGCTTCGATTTTCGGGAAGAGGGGCGTGGTTTGGTATCTGTCGACTGGAGGTCGACAGGAAAAGAGGATTGAAAAGCGTTTGTTGGTTGTTGAACCACTGTCCCCACTGCCATCACTGGAACGACAAAGAAGTCTCGACGATTAGTGAATCTAGGTCTGAGTGTTTCGCCGAATACAATCATGTTGATGAAGAGCACAAGCAACATTAATTAATTATCAATAGTGAATCGGCTGTGTTGGTTTGCTGTCTTAGAAAATGGTTTGATTTAAAAAAGGTAAAAAAGAACGCCACAATACAAGACGTAATGAATCCATACTCCACTGCCCAACCACCCACCCCCCCACAACCGAAGCACAAAATGTTGTGTGTGGATGATGATAAAAAAGCCAAAATTTTGAACTTTTTATCTCACCCCTCCCTGGAGCAAACGTCCACCCACGCTATCAGCAAATTCTTAACGGAGGAGAAGAACATAGAACCCAGCCTCGTGGAGCAAGCAATCACCGAGCACAGAGAGAGCCAGCAGTTGAAAGAGAAGGAGAAGGAGAAGGATTTGGATGAGGAAAGCCAAATGCATTTGGATTTTGACAAATTGGCATTGGATGACTCCCCTTCTCCACCACCTCCACTTCCATTCCGCCTCCCTCCCCTCGTCCCCACCCTCCAAAAAGCCACAATAATAACCTTCGCAATTACCCTCTTCAACTGGATGAACGCCCGACCCAAATCTACCTCTCCTCCCCCAGCCGAATCTGCCGAGACGGCGGAGCTGTCCGGCGTGATGGCCGGGCTGAGGAGCGGCAACGAGCGGAGAACAGAAGAGAGGATTGACGGGTTAGAGCGGAAGGTGCAGGATTTGAGCTTGGCGCTGGCGGCTGCGGAGGCGAGGATTTGTGTTGACACTACCCATGGAAATGATTACGAAAACGATACAAAGAGGTCTACTCCCGTGTCGCCTTCACCGAATTCACCGCCTTCACCGAATTCACCGAATTCACAGCCTTCACCGAATTCACAAATAGAAATGAATATGGACTACTCGGCCCAACTCACAAAGCTCTCCAACGTAATCACCCTCCGCCCCCCATTTTACCTCTCTCCCACTTCCACTTCCGACCCCGACATCTCCTTCCACCATAAAAAGCACCTCCTCCTCGCCCTCCAGTCTCTGTACCTGTTCGTGTCCAACCTCGTCGGACACCCGAGGGTGAAGAGGTACAGGAGGGTGAAGATCGGCGGAGAGGGGTGGAAGGGTTTGGAGCAAGGTGAGCGAAGGTCGCGAAGCGGGCTGTAGAGCCGACGATGAAGACGAGAAATAATATATATATATATATATATATACGAGCCACTAGTAAACTAACATATATATTTATGTTATATAATTTATTATTTCAATCAATTTCAATTCGTTTTTATTATGGCACAATGCAGTGTTCGTGTATTTCAACGAAAACAATCTGGCTGAAATATTGGGGGAAGGGGCCGAGGAGCAGGAGGGGGACGTTCGAAACGGAAGAGAGGTTCTTGAAATTGTTGGCTTTGGGGAGGAGGAGAAGGAGAGCAATTCCGGGCAGGGTTTTTTGGTTTATAAAGGGAAGGGGGATTTGCTTGGGGAGGAAGAGACGGATTTTTTGAAGGAGGTCAGCAGCATAATCATGAGGAGAATACAAACAGTTAAGGGGGGGCAATGAGTTGATTTTTACATTAACTACTAATTTGGTTTTCATACGTATGCGCTGCGAAACGGCCCAACTCAATCGTTTGCCACTGGTCTCCATGGACCTCATCAAATATAAAACCGCAATGGCCACCGTTTGGGGGGTAGTTCGTTGACATGAGGTTAGAGCCGACGGAAGTGGCCTTTACGTAGCAGGCAGGATCGAAGAAAGGATCGTCGAGGGAGTTGATCACGTAGAAAGGGACGGTGATTGATGAGAGAGTTGGGCCACATGAAGTTTTTTTATAATAATCCCAACGATCGGCGAAGTTGTAAATTGGAGCAATGAATTCGTCGTCGAACTCGCCAATAGTCGTTGCCTTTTCGAGCCGCGCAAAATCCACAGAAGAGGGCAAAATATTGCGATCTCGCTGCTCCCTTGCCTTTTTCTTAAGAGTCATCAGAAAATTGTTGCTGCCGCCGAGCCAAACGAATTGGGTGGGTCAGCTTAGTTTTTTTGTGCAAGGGTGTTGTTCAGGGAAGGTCCAGATCAGGGTCATGTGCACGCCAATGTGAAAACACAAAAAAGGAAAAAAAAGGCGAATCACTGAATCGGGTTTAACTTCATCGTATGGAGGTTTTAGACGCCCATATTTGAACACGGCGGCGGGTTCGGCCAGGCGCATCTTTTTGTGCGAGGGTGTTGTTCAGGGACGGTCCAAAAAGGGGAAAAAATCAATCACCAGTAACAAAAGGCTCGCTCGGTTCGCTCGCTCACCTGTATATGATTTTGTTGAATCCGTCTGCATCAAGCTTGGGCTGGCACATCGCACTGTCAAACGGGACGCAAGTAACCGCCGCCCCGATTATATTTTTAATTGAGCCCGACACGTCGTTATTGTTCTGGCCGAGGAATTTAAGCACAGCGTTGGCCCCAAGCGAAAACCCCGAGAGAAATATCTTCGAATTGGGGTGTTCGTCGTTGATAATACTCAGGTAGAGCTCCAAATCCTTGAAGAAGCCCAAGTGGTAGGCCCCTGGCGTTTTGTTCGGAAGTCCGTCGCAACCGCGAAAATTCACGCAGTGGACCGAAGTTGCTTTCGAGACGGACAGAAATTGAGCACCCTGAAGCAAGCGCAAAACGAGCGAGTCAAAAGAACGCAAAAGAATACAAAATAATGAGGGGGTTAGTTTTGTAGTGGATTAGCCATTTCGCAGGATTTATCGCTCGAGTCTGCATCAAGGCTCACTTCGCTCACTCACCATGCTCTTCACTAGGGGGGAATCGGAGTTGCTCTCAAGGCCGTGGAGCATGACAACAATGAGGTCGTTGTGCGCGGGTGTGGGTGTGGGTGTGGGTGTGGGTGCATATGCAATGTCTACAGAGAAAGCATCGCCGTCCGGGGTGGGAACACAAATTCGGTCGTCCCAAGAAAAATTGGGAGGCGTTCGCCTAAAGAGCGCGCCCACAATCGTTTGGAGGTGGTTGTTGGTGAGAAGGGGCTTTGGCCGAAAGGTGGAGGGAATGAAGGGACCGACTGCACCCCCACCTCGTAACTCAGAATGCCCCAAATCCACTCTGGGGTCCAGCAAATCGCGCATCCGATTCTTCAACTCCTTCAACTCTGGAAATCCATCGTCTGCCTCACGATGCCAAACGACATCATCGTTGAGGGTGATGACGAACGTGCCGGAAATTGAGGAGGGGAGGAGAGTGCAAGAGTGAAGGAGGGCAGGGAGGTTCTTTCGAACGGGACGCTCGTTGAACGTGAGGAGAAGCTCAGTGGCGTACCACTGTGCTCGATGGAGCCAGCCGCAGCCCGGGCAGTAGGCTATTGATACGTTGTTGTAGATGATGTCGTTGTTGCCTCCGCCTCCACGAAGATTCGTAATCTTATCACTGAGGCCGCCGAACAAGGCGAAACCGGGTTTTATTGCCAGCAACTGGTCTATGTAGGATTGGCGGAGCTTGTTTTGGGATGCTCCGCTGATGATGACATTGAGGTAACTTTGGCTGGGGGGGGTGGATAGCAATTGTAAGGGGTTGAGGGGATTGGGAACGAGAGTTATTGCTTTGATGAGGGAAGAGGGATCGCCGTAGGGGCGAAGGAGAACTTCCTTTGTCACGTAAACAAGTGGAACACCCTCTGTGGCGAGGCACTTGGCATAATCGGGAAGTGTCAATGTATAGCAAACTCCATGGACAGAGTCACATGAAGAGGTACTAGGGGTTACTGAGGCATACGATGGGTCGAGGAGGGGGGGACCAGGGATGTTGAATTGGAGTTTGTAGTTGGTCAGGATAGCATTCGCCTTGCTGAGTGGGGTGATCGTTCGAAGCTTTGTGAGGACGTTGCTGTTCATGTTCGAGCCATATGCGAAGTAATTTATGGTTTTGGGTATTGCAATTCCTGTTTCTGGGGAAAACGGGTTGCAACTCGAGAGGAGTTGGAAGAGAACCACTATTAGCATTCTGTTTTATTCCAATGGTCACGTGTTGTTGAGCAAGTAATTTTGGGTGAATTTTAAATTGAGACATGTTCGCACAATCGTGATGTAATGTGTGTTTATGTTTCGTCTCACTGTCCATCAATTACACACGGCCAGGCTCATATCCATGGGCCTGGGCAATCACTTCCCATTTTTGTCCCCCTTTTGAATCAAACGCTAAGCATTTAACGTAATTGGACATTTGACATCCTCATGGTGATTACGACTTTGTGTTCCACGATGTCGATCAGCTCCGACACACCCGGCCACACGACTACGCCGTGCCGACCCGGCCGCTCCACCTGTGGGCAGGGAACCAAAATGAAAAGGCAATGAACTAGTCGTCGTCGAGGTGCCTTGCTATGAAGCGACGATGTTCTCAAGACATGGCGTGGCGCATCAAGCACCAAGTCGGGGGCTACGACTGACTCGACACGACTATGGGACGGTACAGGGCGCTGCCTCACCAGAAGGTATGGGGACTCGACGAGACGGAACGCGTTTTGAAAGAACGACGTGTTTTGAAAAAAACAATGAAAGGGGAACACGGTGGCGGACTTTCAACGATCCAGTTACATCCTTGGCAAACTATACTTTGCCGTTATGAGTGTACCGGTTCGATTCGAACACCAATGCGGTACACTGTTCAAGTGTGATTCTTTGTGTTGAGAGAAGTATAGAAAAATACAACGTTTATAGAATTTAATTATTTTTATTTTACCACCATGCAAACGTAAAGAGGCTCGACGCGACTTCCCACGCGATGGTTTTTACGCTCATTCGTGGAGCATCGTGAAGGACTGGGGGAGGATCGTTGCACACAAGATCGATCGTCAGCGTTGCAAGATCAAGTACGAAGCGCTTACCGGTGTCGTTGGATTTCTCGAGCTGGTCGTAGACGAAATTGATCTTGTCGCAGCCGACGACTTCAAGCTCTGGGAGAATATTGTGCTCCGCGCACAAGTTCATAACGTCCTGGGTTGCCTGGACCGTGATTTAATAGTTAAGTAGTGGCTCGCAATTCGTGTCGCTCACAGCTCGCTCGCCCGCCCGCTCGCTCACCTTTATTCCCCCAATGCCTGATCCCGTGATTCGGCTTCGTCCAAAAGTGAGCTTAGACAGAACAACACCGTTCACCAAACCCTCGTGCAGCCCAAGCAGTATTTGCTTTGAGATTCTGCTTTTCTTATCCAGCAGCTGTTGGTACTGAAAGTAATCATGATAGCTCGGCACAGTATTAATGAGGATGTCGAGCGAGTTTGCGTTCGCCTCCATGTCACCCTTTTCGCTAGACGCACAAAATGAATCCGCTCCGCATGATTTGGCGAAGTCTTCTTTCGCCTTGCTGCGGCTGATTACGGTGACCTTGCAACCGAGCGCCTTGGCAATCTGCACAGCCGTCGTCTGTTAGCCATTTCAATTCAAAGGATCAATCAATCGCTCGCTCGCTCGCTCGCTCACCTTCAGCCCCATGACGCCCAGCCCCCCAAGTCCAACAATTCCAACGCGGTCTCCAGCTTTTACACCGTGTTGTACCATTGGGTCGTACATCGTGATTCCAGCGCACATGACCGGCCCGGCAGCCTCCAATTTGTACCCCTCAGGAATAATGATCGCGAAGTTCTCGTCAACAACCATTTTCTCCGAGTATCCACCAATGGTTCGGGAGTTCTCCGGAACGGTGAAGTTCTCCCTGCAACATTTGTTCTTTCCCTGGTAGGTGCCAACATGCTTCTTACACTTCTGCTCCTGGTTCATCTTACAGCTCGAACAGGACTGGCAAGCATCGACCAAACACCCCACACCGACCTGGTCCCCCACCTTCACCTTCGTGACAGAGTCTCCAACCTGAATGCAGACACCAGCTAGCTCATGACCGGGAACGCAGGGATATTGGACGGCTCCAGTAACGCCTGCCATGTGTCCGGCTGCAACGTGAAGGTCTGAGTGGCAGATTCCGCAAAACTTGAGGTCGATGATGATGTCGTGTTTACCACAAGATCTTCGTTGCAGCAATGTTGGCTTGAAATCACACGTGGCATCGTTGCACGCCATGCAAAGGACATCAATAGGGGCCATAATGGGTGATTTTGTGTAAGATCTTAAACACTTAAATAAACAAATTTTTTTTTATAAAAATTAAGATATCTACTTTTGCACTCAGTCACCAGAAGAGTAAACTGATTACGCGCCTTGACACTGTAAGCAAGTGAAAGTTGCTATAGTTTGCATACAATCGATTCACGCGTCATGGATATCCTTTCGATGCTGGCCGAAGATTCCCCAGCTCTGAAAGAACAAATCCAGCAAAGTGAGATAGTTGAAACCACAAAAACAGCCACAACCTCCTCAAACACACACAATTCTCCCCCAACTCCCACTCCCACTCCCACTCCCACTCCACAGCCAGAAACTACCTCAACTTCAACCCGGCACAACCTTCGGCAACATCCAGCTCCGCACGTTTACCCCGACTTCACCTTCCACCCTGACCTGCTGCCCCCGACCAAGGCTGCACGCGAAAACAACAACACCATGACCGCCACCAACACTGCCGGATTGATCAGAACCAAGAACAAGGCCCAAAAGAACGTGGACGACTACGCAAAGGTGAGCGAGCGAAGCGAGCGAGCCTTGTGGAAAACGAGAAAACGAGCACAGAGCGGAGCGGAGCGCAACAAAGCGAAGCGGAGCGGAGCGCAGCAACAAGCGAAGCGGATCGCAAAGCCGCTGCCTAGAAGATGTGTCGCTTCGCTCACGGTCGTGGCACGCTTCGCTCATGGTTATGGCTCTCTTCGCGCTCTCACTAACCAACTCGGATTCATAAAAATGCGCCTTGCTTCGCTCGGCGCAGCTGAACATATTTGTGATGCAATCGTGGCTGTCCCAGACCTTGCTGTACACTGAGAAGTTCTATTTTTTCCTTTGCAGGGACAAGCCGTTCAAGGAGCGGTTCAAGGAGAAGTACGGAAAGCTCAACACGAGCTTGACTACCGAGGACTGCGCTGCTTTAAAAATCCACCCGAGGCAGGCCCCCAACTTATGCTTCTCGACTCTCAATTTGAAGACATTCTCGAGGTGAGTAAGCGAAGCGAGCGAGCCTTGAGGAAGACGAGCATGCTCACGATGAATCCCTCGAAATGGCTACAGACATAAAGGCTTCATCAACTACTAAACTAACTCACCCAATTTTGTTTGGCTCCCTCGTTTCGCTCGTCCTTCATTAAAAATGCGCACAATCTCGCTTCGCTCGGCGCAGCAAGATTGAGTGCATTTGCAAAAACATCACAATGCTCATCAATACACTATCCTGGGGAAGCGTATTGCAGTCAAAGGTGAACAACCTGCACAAGGTTTTGCGTAAATGCGAGATCAGGTGAGTGAGCGAGCGACCCTCGAGGAGGACAATAATATACGACTTTTGCCAGCCCATACAAACAAAACACATCACGTTTTTTTTTGGCTCGCTCAGGTGCGACGTCCAACTCCTAGTTGAAGGCGTCTGCTTGTTTCCATACATTCTCAAACCGGGATTTCGCTGCAAAACCTTTGGCGACGAAGACGAAGTGAATCTCATAACCGCGAACCTGATGGCGCAGAGCCAGCACACCAAGTCAGCCCTCGGCTCTTCTCTCCCGAGGTCCTGCGTCTGCTGCAACATTCTCATGAAGAAGAGCGAAGCGGTCAGGTTCGAGAAGTTGAAGGACGAGGACAGGGCACTGTTGGAGGAGGTGAGCGAGCGAAGCGAACGAGCTTTGAGGAAGACGAGACTAAACTAACATTATTCAATTCTTTTGCTCGCTCGCCTCCAAACCTGCTTCGCTAAAAATGCGCCTCGCTTCGCTCGGCGCAGGAGCGCAAGCTGAAGAGCGATCTGACCTTCTACGGCAAAAAAAGCAGCTCCAAGTCGAGCGTGACAGATCACGCCGCCAGCAGCGGCGGCGGCGGCGGCGAAGATGAAGCTGAAGAGGAGAGCGAGAGTTCTCCAAAACTTAAAAGACGGAGCGCAAAGTCGAAGGTCATTATTACACACACAGACCCGCCCCGAAAGATTTTTGGCCAAAAACGAAAAGAAAGGAAGGTGAGCGAGCGCAGCGAACGAGCCTTGATGAAGACTCGACAAACTCAATTCTTTTGACTCACTCGTTTTGCTCTTGCTTCATTAAAAATGTGCCTCGCTTCGCTCGGCGCAGATTTTGAAGGTCGGAGGAGAAGGAATGGACGACGAGCTTGGAGAATTCTCCTCCGAGGAAGAGGTGGAGCACCAAACGATGTCGAAGCAACAACGGCTTGACGCAGACAACGAGAGAAAGAAGGGCAAATTGGAGAAAAAACGGGGCAAAAACGTGCTTCGAAACAGGCAGATGATCAAGGATCTCATGGGAGATTTCGAGATTGTGCCGCCGCCGGTCGACAGCGAAGAAATGATTCCTCGCAAAGGCCATAAGCAGCGCAATAAAAAAAGCGGTCCCAAGCCAATCTACGCCACTCCAACGCCGAGGAAGCGGAGAAAGAAAGTTATAGACCCCACGAAGAGAAAGATGTGCGGGGAGTCGAGCAGTAACGAGGAGGAAGAGGTGGTCGATTTCGTTGAAGCGAAGAACGACAATGACAGCGAGTTCGCGGATGATTTCCCCATGGAGGTTAACGTGGTTAATCGCGTGGTGAGCGAGCCTTGTGACGCTCCGGACGAGATTGCTATACAATACATGGATTTCTACATCCACTACAAAACTAACCTACTCAACCATTTTTGTTCGCTCGCTGCTCTCATGCTTCGTTGAAAACGCGCTTCGCTTCGCTTCGCTTCGCTCGGCGCAGGTGAAGCTTGTTTGCGACAATTCCCCCATAAGCGTTGTGGATCCGTGGCCGATCGTCATGGACAAGTTCGTGGCTGTGGGGTTTGAGTACGAGGAGGTCAAAATTGACGGTGGCTTGAAAAAGAGCTGCTGGGTTTTTCCTGGAGGCAAGCACTGCTCCAAGGGTGGAGTTCTCAACGTGGACTTTTTAGAGTCACATGACGAATTCAAACGGTGAGCAGCAAGCGAAGCGAGGGAAAATTATGGAAAACAAGAACACTAGAAATTTCAAAACTTTCTAAACCCGAATTCGAAGATTTGCCAGGCGCTACTTTGACTGGGGTCAGGCCGACTTGGTTGAGCAAGAGCGAGAGAGGGAGGAGGCGCAGCGAAAGATGAAGCGTTTGAGGGGGAAGACGCCGGAGAACTTCGTCGAGCCTGCCAATCTAAGCGGGTTGGCCGACTCGACATTTGAGGAAAGTTTCGAGGACGGCAAAAAATCAACAATCAACCCATTGAAAGTTTTGCCGAGGTGAGCGAGCGAAGCGAAGCGAACCGAGCCTTGTGACAGACAGAAGAGTGCGAAGCAAACTCCTAACCCACTCGCTTCTTGTTGCTAGCTTCGTACATCACCCGCTATTTAATGCGCATTTATGTGCTCCATGCGGTGTGAACTACCAGAAAAAGTGGACGGAGTTTGAAGGCGAGCGAGCGAAGCGAGCGAGCCTTGAGGCAGAAGATTGCGAAGCTTCGTGCAAAATTACTAACCTACTCAACAATTTTTGCTTGCTCGCTGTGCGCTGTCTCGTGCTTTGTTAAAAATGCGCCTCGTTTCACGTTTCACTTCGCTCGGCGCAGAAAAAAAACTCTCAAGGAAGAAAATCCAAAAGGAGGACGAGATTTGCGTCGCGTGCTCCAACCACACGGCCTCTGTCGACATTGCAGACGAAAATCTTCACCACAGTGCAGCGGTGAATTCAAAATGTAGGGGAAATAAATGTGACTTCTCTTACTGCCGAAAATGCATCTTGTTCATGGGCGGCGGACACGAATTGCTGTGCGCGCAACAACCAGGCTGGGTCTGCTTCATCTGTCGCTTTTTGAACAAAGCAGCGACAAGCGTGGCAGCGACAACTACAAGCCAGTACTTCATGAGAACGAGGGAGGGCCATGTACAGCAATTATTGTCAAATTTTGTTAACCGGCACATCACCAGCACAAACAACGCTCACAAATTAATTGGCGATTTTTGCAAGACCAAGGTCTTGGACGATGCGTTTTACGCCGACGCGAGTGAGCAAAACGAGGATGACCAAGGACTATCAAAGAAGAGCAGAAAGAATGGAAGCAACATTGGCGGCGGAGACTTTTTGGGAAGCATGTATGCCCACAAAATAAAGGATGTCGAAACGCAGAATTACCACATCAAGGTGAGCGAGCGAAGAACTACTACAGATGGTTACATCAACCACTAAACTAACCCACTCGTGCTTCATTTGAAAATGCGCCTCGCTTCGCTCGGCGCAGGTTGTGAACGAGGCCAACGAGCGAGTTGCAATGAGCCTTGAAGAAATGAATTTTTTCGACTCGAGTGGTGTAAGCGTCTTGAGCCTGTTCAGCGGGATTGAAGTAGCCCTCGCATCGGTGAAACAGCTAGGGATCAAGGTACAAAGGTGGGTAACGGTTGAGTGTGACCAGGACGCTGTGGAGGTGATTAAGAGTCAACACAACGATTTGATTGCGGATGGGAGGCTGGAAATTTTGCCGGATGTCATGAAAATTACAAGTCAGATGGTGAGCGAGTGGGGCGCTTTCAATTTGATGATCGGAGGGAGTCCATGCCAGGACTTCTCGTTCCAGGGAAATTTGAACGGGGGAGATAGGGCGGGGCTAGATGGCGGGCGGGGAAAATTAGCTTTCCAGTTTTTTCGCATTCTGAGGCTGGTGGAAAGGGAGAACGCGAGGAGGAGGAGGTGCGTAAGTGAGCCGCAAGCGAAGCGGCGTGTATGGGAGCTGCTAACAAAAACTCGAAATTCTTCCTCCCCCCAACGCAGGATTCCACCTGTATTCGTCTTCGAAAACGTGAACGGAATGAGTACCGAAGTAAAGATGGAGATTGTTGATTGGCTGGAGACTCAGCCGTGCTGCTTTCAGGCAGAGCTCCTGTCGCCTGCAGCACACCCCCGAGACTTTTACACTAATTTGAAGCTCAATCCACTCCCCGAAGCAGCCTACGCCCCAAATCTCCAACAAATCCTCGTCTCCCCCGCCGAGGCCCTTAGGGAAAAGGCGAAGTGCATCTTAACTAGCAACGGAGTGGAGGTGTTCAAGACGAACAGAGACAACAGCTTTTACGACGACGAGAAGAGGTGGATCGAACCGTTCAATCGCGTCTACAGGAGCAAGCACGACCACTCGTTAGGTTTCCGAAACTTGAGCCTCAACGAATGCGAGAGAGTCTTTGGGTTGCATGACGGATACTGTTCAATTTTGGGTGATTCTAAGAGCAACGATATCCAGCGGCAGTGGCGGCTGTTAGGTAACGCGTTCAGCTTGCCGGTCATTGTCAGCTTGCTGAGCCCCCTGCAGAAGAACTTCCCAAGCTGCAAGTACGACAGGTACCCGATCGAGATTCGAATTCTTGGAGGAAAGGAGGAGGGGGAGGAACCCACAGGATTGGTTGTTGAGAAGTTGGAGAAGGCGAGAGAAACGAAGAAGAGGAAGGAGAAGGAGAACGACAAGGAGATGGAGATTGATTTGTGGGATAACGAAGACGTGCTATTAAAAACGAAGGCCAAAGCCCCCAAGATGGCCAAGGACCCCAATGCTCCCATGAGAGCCTACCTGTTCTACTCTGCCGAGATGCGCCCCGTCATCAAGGAAGCCAACCCTGAATTGAATTTTGCCGAAATCACAAAAAAAATGGGAGCGAACTGGAAGACGCTCGAGGAAAAGAGCAAGTACCACGAGCTGGCCAAGGCGGATAAGGTTAGGTTCGTGACTGAGACGGCGGAGTACGAGAAGTCGAAGGGTGAGGCGATGGCCATGAGCGATAGCGACGATAGTGAGGAGAAGAAGGAGACGGAGAAGGAGAAGCTGCCTGAAAGTGAAACTGGAAATGGAAGTGAGAGCGACGAGCAGGACGAAGAAGAAGAAAAAGAGGAGGAGTTGCTATGGAAGCCAGGGCTCGATAGCATTCAGGTTAACTGGATTCAGTGCGATGGGTGCGAGAAATGGAGGATTATCCCGAGCAACATTGATGAATTCGAAAAAGGCTTCGTTTGCAAGAAGAATCGTTGGGCGCGTCATAAAAGTGAGAAGATTTGCAAATAATATATGTCTAATTCTAGCTACCCCTTTAAATGAATTTGCTTCTCCCGCACCTCTCTCAACACGTGGCTGAGTTCCTCCCGCCCCTGCTTTGATGTGATGTCGATTGCCTCGTCCAAACTAACCACCTTTCTTGCTCGACCGTCCTCTGGCCACGCTTCAAAAACCTCCTCAACGTACAGCACGTAGGGGTGCAGCTCGCACATCGTACCAGGGTTTCCCCCCTTCTTCTTCGACTCGAAGGAGACAGGAGTGAGAGGGTCGGACAGACGCCCTGCAACTCCACACTCCTCATACGATTCGCGAAGAGCCGCTTCCTGCGCCGAGCGAAGCGAAGCGAAGAAGGTGCGAAGGGGGGTTAGTAGTGACTCGTATTATCGCCTGTACACGTACACTAGTTGTGACTAGAAAGCGAAGCGAGCAGCAAGCGAGCTGCACGTTGGCTCGTATTCTCGTCTTCATCAAGGCTCGCATCGCTTCGCTTCACTTCGCTTCGCTTCGCTTCGCTTCGCTTCACATCAATTCACTCACCTCCATCGTTTCGTCAGTTTCCCACCCTCCCTTTGGGATGATCCACTCGCTCTTTCGGTACGAACTGCACATTAAAATTTCGCCATTCCGGGTCACTGGGATAGTGCCACAGGTTAGTCGAGCTGTGCCGAACGAAGAAGGTGCGAAGTAAATTGAGTGGAATAATATATTGTTAGTTTAGTAGTGCTCGTAAATATTGCTTTCTTTCTTAAAGCTCACCTCCGGACGAAGTATATCGCTGAAACTCACGTCCCTGCCGGGAGGTGTTGGTTTTGGGTGGGGGGGAAGGTTTGGGAGTTGGGTGGCAGTGCTTCTGGAGGATTGAAGCTGCCATGGAGCTTCCGTCCTGGAGGAGGGGGGACGGAAGGTTAAATTTGGCTATTTTTGGCTGGGACATTTAAGATTTCAGAGAGGCGGGAGGTGATTGGAGCTATTTGAGCATGATTTGAGGAGGCTGTATGTTTTGTGGTGCTCCCAGTTCCGTGTCAGTTTAAGTAGAGGAAGAAGGGGGAGTTTATCCCTCGAACCCAGATCCCAAGAACTCGTCTCGATTTTTCGATCTAACATTCCCCTCATTGTGTCATTATCTCACCAATCCATGTCGCAGTTCGTGCCGTCGGTCCTTCTTGAGGTTACGACGAAGGGCCTCGATCAGCCTCATCCACTCAATCCACAATCGAAGACATTTATAATCAGCAATGAGGGCCACACACTTGGAAACGCAATTCGGCATACCCTGCTTCAAAACCCCAGCGTCGACTTCGCAGGGTACAGTGTGCCACATCCCTCCGAGCCAAAAATGCACATTAGGGTGCAAACGAAGAAAACTAAAAATGGTGATGAGCTGTCTGCAGATCAGGCTATCATCGAGGCTTGCACGAGCATGAATCAGATGCTGGATATAGTGCGGGGCAAAGTATTGGAAAGTACGCAGTACTGTCCTGAACAAGCTAAGGAAATGCGAGAACAGCAGAATCCGCAGAATCCGGGGTTGGAGGAGGAGGATGAAGAAGAGGAGGAGGAGGAGGATGGAGATTCAGATAAAATGGATGATAAATTCTTAGTTTAGAAAAGTGGAAATTGTACTAATTTATTCTCATATCACCAGCTCCTGGTCTTCCGCCTCCGCCTCAGTTCGCAAATAACGATCTGTTGCTGCCAAATCTAAAATGCTCGAAGAGTTCATTCTCGGGCTCATGGGCATTTTGTTTCGCGGAGAATTATTGGTGGAGTTACTGTCGCTTTTGGGGTGAGGGAGGGACATGGGGGTTGGGGTGTTGTTGTTTTTGGTGTCGTTGCTGTTTTTGGTTTCGTTGCTGTTTTTGGTGTCGTTGCTGATGCTGTTTCTGTTGCTGTTTCTGTTGCTGTTGCTGTTTCTGTTGCTGTTGCTGTTGCTGTTGCCGTTGCTGTTGTTTTTGCTGCTCTCCCCGCCCCCCACCACTCCCAACCCCCCCCCAGCCCCCATCATCACCTTTGCATAATTAACCTGCTGGAGATTCTCAACGCTGCTCGAAATTGGAATTGATTCCTCCCTCTCATCCTCCTCCAACTCCTCGCCAACCTCCGGGGCCAGCACCACACCGGCTGCCTTGCCAACGACCATTCCCAGCACCACCTTGAGCACGATGAGGAGCAGGAAGATTGCCCCCAGCCACCCGCCCATTGCGAGGGTCGAGAGATCGTTGTAGGAGTTGGAATATTTCGCCGCCTGCGCCGAGCGAAGCGAGGCGCATTTTTAACGAAGCACGAGACAACGCACAGCGAGCGAGCAAAAATAGTTGAGTGGATTAGCTCAGTAGTGGATGTAGCCATGTATAGTATAGCAATTTCGCACGCTCACTCACCTCGATGCAGAATCGAACGGTGACAACGAAGAGGGGGATCTGGGCTAGGCCGAGCCGCTTAACAATAGCATGGTGGTTGTCCAAGTTCACATCCTCGTGGCCCAAGCCAGTTAGATCGCCGGCAAGAACTAGGGCGTAGTCGTTGTAGGCCGAGGATTTGAGGCGGTTGAATTTGGTGATGAAGCTGCACCGAGCGAAGGGAGGTGCATTTTTAATGGAGCAGGGGTGGAGGCGAGCGAGCCAAACGAATTGAATAGAGAGGGTTAGTTCAGTAGTGGATGTGGGTGGGTGTAGCCATTTCGCGGGATTCAATGCGAGTATTCTAGTCTTCCTCAAAACTCCCTCGCTTGCTTCGCCCGCTCACCTGTGCTTAATCCAATCAGCAATCATCTCAGCTAAAATGACGTAGACCGCAATGATCATGAATTCGCGCCGAATCTGACCATCCTGAACCACATTTAAAGCCAGCACGAGCGTCAAGAACAGAGTTAACTTGAAGCGCTCGACGACGTCACTAGAGGTGAAGTGGAGCGAAAATAATATGTTAGTTTAAAAAAACTTAAAAATGGAGAATCACTTAATCGGTCGTTTTCCACTCACCTGCAGCTCATTTGAAATAGGTTCTGCGCAACACAAATCGAATCAAATGAGTAAAGGGTTAGTTAGATCGTATTCTCGTTAATGCGTATATATCCGTCTCCACGCTGGCTGGCTCGCTCACTCGCTCACTCACTCCCTCCCTCCCTCGCTCACTCGCTCCCTCGCTCCCTCGCTCACTCACTCACTCACTCACTCACTCACTCACTCACTCACTCACTCACTCACTCACCTGCCGATCAAATTTCTTGAACACGGAAGATTTAATTTCCGCAAAGTTTCCGGAAACGAGGAGGGTGAGGAGCGACTGCGGAATGATAATGTGTTGGTGTGTGAAGAGACGGAGGAGTGTTTGTGTTTGGTGTGTGTTGTGCCCACTCCCACTCACCTGATCCGCACTGTTCATCGCAACGTTCAAGGTTGCGCACGAGCAGAAGAGCACGAACGAGTGAATTAACAGATAGAAGAGAACGACAACAGCCGATGTTATCACTCGTTGGTGTGTGGGGCGGAAACGAGTGTTCCAGTAGAGTGAGTCCAACGCATCTTGCCCAAACGAGCCCATCAGCCTGTCGAAAACCTCACCGATTGCGAACAGCACGTACAGCTTGATCATGGCCTGGCCCTTGATCCAGTGATACAGGAAGCCGATCTGGATTTGCTGGAGGGCGACGCAGCATAGGACGATGAGGCTTCCTGCGCCGAGCGAAGAAGGTGCGAGGCGCGTTTATAATAAGCACATATGAAGCGAGCGAGCAAGAATAGTTGAGTAGGTTAGTTCAGTAGTGGATGTAGCCATGTACAGCGATTTCGCACGGAGCTTCGCACTCTTCTGTGACAAGGTTCTGTCACAAGATTCTGTCACAAGGTTCTGTCACAAGGTTCTGTCACAAGGCTCGCTCGCTTCGCTCGCTCACCTCGTATCAAGTGGTAAAGATTTCGACGGTGGAAATTCGTTGTCACCAGCCGGGCGATCGCTATGATGAATTGAATCGGCACCACAACAACTACGTTGAGGAACGCGTCGAGGGAGACGATGAACCCGAAAGACATTAGTCGCTGCGCCGAGCGAAGCGAGGCGCATTTTTAATGGAGTAGTGGGGAGGCGAGCGAGCCAAACGAATACGAATTGAGTGGGCTAGTTTAGTAGTGGATGTGGGCGGGTGTAGCCATTCCGCAGGATTCATCACGAGTATTCTCGTCTTCGTCAAGGCTCGCTTGCTTCGTTCGCTCACCTCCACTCGTAGCGGGACGGAGAGGAAGTTGCTGAAAGTCGCCGGGGTTGGGTTAGTGCATGTGTGTGTATGTGTGATGTGGATGTGAATGTGGGTTATGGATGTTTTAGAAAATCAAAATTGGACACGGTGGCGAGTTCGACCAGGCGCATCTTTCAGTGCAGGGGGGGGGGGTTGTTCAGTGACGGTCTAGATCAGGGTCATGTGCACGCCATTTGAAAACAAAAAAAACTCCAAAAAAGGCGAATCACTGAATCGGCCGTAACTCCAACGTGTGGAGGTTTAAGAAGCTCAAAATTGGACACGGTGGCGAGTTCGGCCAGGCGCATCTTTCTTTGCATAGGGGGGTTGTTCAGGAACTGTCCAAAACACGCCATGTGCACGTTAACGCTTCGCTCGCAAGAGGGTGCAGCCATTTCACTTCCGCTCACCTGATGTTCTCATCTATTGCCTTCATCGTGACGTGATCGTGGTGGTCTTCTGAATTGATCCCATCCTCATCATCATTTAAATCGGGAAAATCGTTAGGATGGTTCAGATCACCCCCCAGCAGCTCCAACGACACGTAGGTAAGAATCGCGGTAGGGGAAAGCCGCGAAACCAGCGCTGGGGAGGAGAACGAATTCGATTTTGTTTTTGCCTCTACTAGTGGTATGGTTGCAGTTGGTGTGTCATTGTCATTGTAATTGTCATTGTCATTGTCATCAACGTCAATATTAACTTTCTTCTTCCTCTTTTTCTTCTTCTTCTTCTTGTTGTCACCAATCGCCTCTGGTCGATCGAACATGCCAAGGAGCGCCTTACTGGAATTTGGCTTCTCATTCTGCGCCGGCACCGAGCGAAGCGATGTGATGCGAGGCGATTGAGTGGGTGAGATAAATAGTGGATATTGGACATGGCGCGCAGCCACAATTAACCGTAAATCCACACTACAAAATCTCACTCACCTGATAATTAGAATCCAGAACGGGGGCGGAGACTGCCTTGGACAGACCCTGCATCTGCAACATGTGAAACAACGTACCCTCGTCGTGCGAGTGGGCATTAATTTCAATGTTTGTTGCGCTTGCGCTCGCTTGGTCGTCTCTACTCGTTGTCAAATCTTGGGAAATTGACCGTCGCCGACGGCGAAGGCCCACGTTTTGGCCGTCAAAAAGCTCGGCAGACTTTGCTCGCTGCTGGCTGGTCGTGGCAGGAACGCGGGTTCGACGCGGGTTCGGCGTTGGGGAGGTCAGGAGATCGTTCCGGATCATCACTCGCTCAACGCGACGGCGGATGCTGTCGCGCTTATCTGTAGCATTAGCGAAGAAGGTGCCAAACGAATTGAGCGGGTTAGCTAAGTAGTGGATGTAGCCATTATATATGTAGCCATTTCGCGCACTTCACAAAGCGAGTATGCTCGTCTTCCAAAAGGCGTTCTTGTTCACTCACCTATTTCCTTCTTCACTGCATCAGGAAGCGTGGAGGTGGAAGAAATGGTGTGGTAGGTTGTGGGGTGGATTGGGGGGTGGGATATGGGCTGTTGCTTTTGATTTTGCTTTTGGGTTTGGGGGATGGGGAGGTTTGTGGTTAAGGAGAGAGGAGGAGGAGGGGTAATTGGTGACGACCTGGCAAAGAGTGGATCTGGAGGGGGGGCAGATGGGATGGTAGCTTGACTCTGGGCTGCTCTCTCGAGCTGCTCGACGCGTAGTAATAGCGCGTCCATGGATGTACGAGGGGAGTTTTTTTCGACCACCTTTTGCACTTCTTTTGAACCAACCAGAAATTCAGATTAAGGCCTTTTCAAACAGACCCGGTCATGTCGAAACGACCAATAGGCGACGATTCCTCACACACCAATGGGGCAACTAAGAAGGCCAAACTCTATGGCACAAAACCTACCATTTCAGAAATATTAATTAATTCCAGGGTGGTTTTGTCTCAGCTCCCTGAAGTCCCTACCGACCTTGACCACACGAACGTGCTGGAATGGGCTACATTGTTGCAGAAGGTTGTTGAGCAATTCAATCTGCATATATCATGCATTTCAGCGGCAACATACAAATGGGGTAGCGACCGAACTGGAGCTGGTGACCAGCATCTGCAAACACTGAGCTCAGAGCTGATGAATGCGCAAGAGCAGGTCTCCGCGAATGTGAGCGAGCGAAGCTTATGAACCACATCTCGAAACGCAGGCCTAACCCTAACATAATAACGCAATAAATACTCGCGCTCCGCGCTTCGTAGGTTTCGCGGCGGCTGGAGAACGTGCTTGTTCCCAGTGTTGAAGTGCTGCCCCTGGAAACAACGCAATTTGAGGAAACGATTGACGGCAAGAAAGTAACGAAGCGGACCACAACTTACCAGCACGTGGTTAGCGATCCGAAATTCGTGAACTTGTGTAAAGATATATTGGTCAGGAACAAGGAAATGATACATGAGGTTGTGCGAGTAAATTTTGCAAAGGTTTGCCAAGCATTGGAGGACTTTGAGAAGGCACAGAAGAAAGAAAGTAGCGTGGACAGGAGTATGTATTAAGGGGGTTTTAGATCTTAAAGGGAAATTTACTCTCTCTCTATTCTATTCTACTCAACTCAACTCAACTCAACTCTATATTCTACTTGCCAAAAATCCGCTCGCTCCAATACTGAGATTCCTGCTCCTTCGTCATATCCTTTATCAGCTCTTCGTCGACCCGCCGCTCCTTCTCGTTCAAGCGAGACTCGCCAAAAACCTCTACCATGCCGGTCTTGACAGCTCGACCAAAGGTTCTTGCGGAGGTGACACCATCCGAGACGCTGTGCCAGTCCATCGCGTAGGCGAAAGTGAGGGTGAGGAGCGAGAAGGAGGAGAGAGTGAGGCCGGTGGAGATGAGGAGGGCCTTTCCAGCATGAATCGACGGGTTGAAATTCTTAAGGAGGACCTTTCTCTTGGCAGAGGGGGAGAGAGGGCGGATTGATGTTTGGGAGGGGGAGGAGGAAAAGGAGGAGGAGGATGTGAGGCCAAGCTTTTCGGTTATGAATGATTTGGGGCCTGCCTCTTCCTTGAGCTGGTTTCTATAGCCGACTATGCTGCCTAGGAAGAGGGGAACGGTGACGAGAGTGAGAAAATATGATGAGGGGATGCTTGTGGAAGAAAAGAGAGAAGAATGTGGGACGAATGACACGGTTTTGGGATTGGGCATGATATGGCGTCGATTGTGGAATGGTAGAACAACGAGGGTGTATTTGGTGACCTAAGATAGACACTTTTATGGTCACATTACAGGAAATTTTAAATTTATTTTTTAAATCACGTTGACGTGTAGGTCCTGTGCAAAGTACGTGATAGGGATTCATTCATCGTAACAAATTCCAAGTGTTCGTGCATGTATGCGTGTTCGATTCTTCTTATTGGCAGTTGTCTCCACCTCCATCGCCCTGTTGAGGCGAACCATCATAAACATACCGTTCCAAATTTTGTTGATCTCTCCACCGGATAGTGTATCCTCACAATCCTTCGCGGTATCAACGGGCAGAGGCGACTCTTGCAAAACTGTCACGAACCCATCCTCCACAACTGTTTACTGCTCCACTGACTTTGGGTTGACAGCAGATAGTTCCTTAAAACCGATTTCATACAATGCGAATGGCGGATCGACCAGCAGCTACCGCAATCCTTCCAAATTCGTACCGCCTTGGACATACTCCACTTCGAATAGCAGCCTCGAGGGTGCAGTCCGGCAGCTCAAATTAGAGCTCACAGATGGCGATTTGCTCGAATCGAAGAACGTTGGAAACGACAACATCTACCTCCACTACACGTTCCCTACAATATACCCAACAAACCCGATCTCAGCAGTCACAAGCACAAACAGCAACAAGAAGAATGTGTTCCTCGATGATGTGGAATTTCTGTTTCTTCGCGACGAAGAGGTGGTCGTCACTAGGAGTGTTTCGCGCCATTCAATATTCGTCTACCCTCTGCAACAGCAACTTGGCGACAAGGACAGCCACAAGCTTCGTTTGGAGGATATTAGGACTCGTCTTGGCTGGGCAAAACTTGATTTATGAATTAAATATAAAGTCTATTTCGATAAACTAATTTTCTTTAACATTTTTATCCCCGCTTCTCGGGGGACACAATCCTGTTGAGCTGATCGAATTCGCACAGGCAAGCAACTTCCTCCTCCTTCTTTCCGTAAGTCGCAAACTTCGCAAGAATAATGTCCATCTCAGCATCGTCTAAAATATGAGGTTCGCCCAAATTGAAAGACTTTGCCAAATGGTACTGCTTTGCCAACGTTTCAATCTCCACTGCCACACCAATGGTCTTGTTCACATCTATTTTGCTCGTGTAGCAAATCACCCCGTGGTTGGCAAGCAGGCAGCCGGTGACTTTGTGCTCCTTCAAGGTCGATACAATTTCGTCGCTGAGCGACTGTGTGCCAAAAGTGCGGTACTCAGCGCACGGTATTGACTTGCCTCCGGCAACGCCCACCATGTAGTGGAAGGCCGGAATTTGTTTCCGCAACGAGGACAGCGCGGTAGCGTAGGGACTGTGCGTGTGCACAATCGACATGCAGTTGGGGAAGTTCATGTAGACATCCCTGTGCATTCGCCATTCCGAAGAGGGTTGAAGGGGACCACAATAGCCCGAGTCCGAATCTGTTGAGGTTGTTGCGGGGCTTGGTAAGTCTACAAACGCAATGTCCACAGGGGTAAGGCTCGCGTACGGGATGCCAGATGGTGTGATGAGAAATCCTCCCTCAACTCTAGAGGATAAATTTCCTGACATTCCCTGATTGATCCCGAGGGCGTTCATCGAGATCGAAGCAGCAATCAGCTGTGAGCGGATTTCCATATTGCCCTGCCACATTGTGTGGGCGAATGAGCGTTGAGTGGCGAACGAACGTTTTCGATTTTTAGTTTTTGGGTATTATTTTAGGTTTTAACATGAGATCTTCCTCTGTTGTTCCACTTTAAGTAACCGCAGAAACCACCCAACCAATAATACCACCGAAAATTCATTTTTTAGAGTTACTGCAAAACCCCTCGTCAAATTCAAAAAATAATTTTGCGTCAGCATGCTTCGACGTCTCACCACCACATCCACATCCACAGCACGAATTCCAAAAATCACACCGTTAACGACGTGGCTCACGTTCGTCCTGCCCTCCTCAATTCTCGCAATTATCCACATCGGCGGTTTAACAAGATTGACAAAATCGGGCTTGTCAATGACCGATTGGAAGCTCACCGGAGAACCGTTTCCCCAAACAAACGAAGAATGGAACAAGGAGTTTGGTCGGTACAAGCAGTTCCCCGAGTACCAGCAGCGCCAGGGAATGCAACTGGACGAGTTCAAGATGATATTTTATTACGAGTATGGGCATCGTATGATGGGACGAGGCATTGGAGTTCTCTACCTGGTTCCTGCAGCCATCTTCGCCGCGACCAAGAAAATTCCAAAGGGCTACGGCCCTCGGGTTGCCCTGATCGGAGTCATGGGCGGCACGCAAGGTTTGGTTGGCTGGTGGATGGTGAAGAGCGGTTTGGGCGACGAT
This sequence comes from Parmales sp. scaly parma, assembly GCA_030267985.1. Taxonomy (NCBI): domain Eukaryota; class Bolidophyceae; order Parmales; species Parmales sp. scaly parma. The sequence goes on along the minus strand of BRYC01000030.1, from coordinate 2,605 downwards.
CGGCGAGCAGACAAAGGGGAAATTAGAGTCAAACCTACGAGGCTTGCAACGCACCTCGGAATGGCACTCGCGACGTATTCCGTCTGCCTGGGAACTGGTCTTGAATTGATGTTCGCGGGGGATGTCACGAAAAAAATGCAAGTCAGCGCGCAAACATTCAACACACTTCAATCCATAACGAGGAAGAGTGGCCTTCTCACGGCGCTTGCGTTCATCACGGCTGTGTCTGGGGCAATCGTGAGCGGAAACGACGCGGGACAGGCTTACAACTGTTGGCCGTACATGGACTGGGAGGAGACGGAGGCTGATAAATACAAATACAAATTTATACCCGACGAGTACGACGGGAGCAGCTTGGCCAGTTTAACAGGGAATACTGGAACCGTCCAGTTCAACCATCGAATGCTCGCTTACGGAACAGTGGCTGGCGCAGTGGGGCTGGGCTTGATTGCTAGAAGGGCGGTTCAAAGTGGCACCGTGAACCAATACAGAAGGATCACGACAGGCGGGCAACTTATGGGTGTTGCAGCGGTCGGACAGGCGAGTCTGGGGGTCGCCACGGTGCTGACACACGTGCCGATGAGCTTAGCTGCAAGCCACCAAATGGGAAGCTTGGCGGTATTGTCCGCCGGCGTTTATACAACGAGCGTCGGAAAGGCGGCCATGCGTTCCATGGCGCGGCGGCTGTGATGACCGATAGGGGGGTAGCTGTCGAATCAAAGAAAGTAGAAGTCTAAGGGCGTACACCCATTTCATTTATTGATTTCGAGGAGACTTTAAGATGTCACACTGCCTTGTTTTTTTTGCGCCCTTGAAAATCCGGTGATTGAGCATCTCAACCACTGCTTCGAGGCGCTGTCCGGCATCCCCCAGCTCTGTTAGGGTTCACCGGAGCGACCTTGCTTGCGCGTCCATCACATGGGTAGAAATGATGTCGGCAGATTTGAGATTTCTCATTCTTTTGAGTTATGAGGTTGCGGCGAGCTTGGAGGAGGATGGCCGGCGTGGAATGTGGTATCCGAGCGAGCGCAACCGAGCGGGAGAGAGAAACTGCAATCGTTGAGGAGGTAGGGGATGGAACGTATTGATTTGAAGGCCGCCACGAAGAGCACGTTGTTGATGTTGGTGTTGGAGTTGACATGGAGTTTGCGCAAAACACAACCAAAGGAGAAGGGGCATTTTTGTCGACGGTGGAGTTTGGAGGGAGAAGGTGGACAAATGACGAGATGTCACCACCGTGAGGGAGAAAGAAGACCGAAACTGGGTGTGGATTGAAACCGGAGTGAACCCCAATAGACAGCCCCCCTGATGTATCCAAAGGGTAGTTAGAGAGGCAGAAGGAAGTCGCTTCGAAGGATTTGATTTAGCTTCTGGATTCGGCATAGGGAGGCTGGAGGGGAGAGAGGAAAGAATATGGAGAGGGGATGGGTTTAGTGAAAACCTTAAAACGTGTATGGGGACATATGAAAACTTTACATTTTGATTTGGCACGTTGAGCATTTCACAAGCGAGGCACTCACAATCTCCAAATCACGCGTATTGCCACCTTTGACCATCCGTCGGACCCAATATGCCAACCAATGAGCACCACGAGTGGCTCCAGAACCGTGATTGGCCCACGGTAAAAAAGGTCATGCTTCACCAGAAAGGGACATAGATTTGCTCAGGAGAAAGTACAAGGAGAGAGATGAGCATGGACGACTGCCACATCATTGGATGGCAGCGAAAGCTCAGACACACACACATGTTCTTGCCCATGTGGGCGTGAATTCGATTTGCTACAATCCAGAGGCCCTCACCACACGAGACAATAAAGGCGAAATTCCCATCGACATTGCCCGTAGGAGTGGAGCCTGTGCTGAGATCATCAGCTTGCTCTCCCTCACTCCCGAGGAAGCTGATTCGTTGGAGTGGAAGGGGATGGCCCGCTTGCACGCACCAGTGCCTTATTGGAGGAATGAGATGTTTAAGTGGATCCAATCACGATCGTATGCAGACTGTCACAAATTCATCAACGAGCACGATGACGAGTTGGTGCGTGAAGTGCTCAAATACAACAATTCTAATCTTCTTCAGAACATTGCTTGCTATAGCCAGGTATACAGCGACTCCCTCGTGTTTCTTGCTCTTCGAATGGTCCATCGGAACCCACTTTCCCTCATAGCTACAGATAAAGATGGCGACACACTACTCCAGCTTGCTGAGGATTATCAATTTGATCCTTGCCAAGAGATTGTAAAGGTCCTCCGCCTCACCCCCAAGTTCTTCTCCTCCACCCCCTTCCCCACCCTCCTCCGACAACACCTCCCCAAACAGTACGTCGACGAGGAGGTCTTTGGCGTCTACAACACCGCTTGCACGTTAATCAAGCACATGAAGTACGACAAGGCTGAGCTGGTCGAGGTGGAGGACATGCTGAAGAAGCCGACCCACAAGTGCGACGTCTGTAAGACCGCCACTACGAAAGCTTGCGCACGGTGCAAAACCAGCTACTTTTGCTCCGCCGAGTGCCAGAAGTCGGCGTGGAAGAAGCACAAGAAGGTTTGCAAGGCGCCGACGAGCCCACCATCGAGTGAAGCAGAATTGCGGGTTTTGCATGAGGGCA
>BRYC01000029.1:83800-107965 GCA_030267985.1 Parmales sp. scaly parma | reverse complement strand
TTCCCCCCCCCCCCCCCCCACTAAACAGAACTCGTGGAAAATCCGCAAAGAATCCATGGAGAAGATCCAAACCGCAATAACAAAATGTTCCTCCTCCTCCCTAATCCAGTACACCGTCGATCTCCCGGACTTGCTAAAGGGTCTAAATGCCCGCCTAACCGACTCCCAGTCAAACCTGAAGCCCCTCGCCGCAACGATAATCGGCTCCTTGATGTCCTCCTTGGACGGGGAGTCCCAGCCGAAGTTAATTCGGTTCGTTGCACCCTCCCTCCTCTCCTCGGCGTCGACCGAGTCGAAGAAGGCCATGAGGGACTCAGCCCTGATGGCCCTGACCCTCTCAACAACCCTCCCGTTCACCAACGGCGGAGCAAACTCCCCCGCGATCGAGGCTCTCGTCCCATCCTTCGTCTCCCTCCTAACCAAGCAGCAGGGGAAGGGGGCTGGACTCCCGGAGGTGATTTCTTTCGTCAGCGAGAGGGCGGTGCACCTCAAGAATTTATACAGCAACGAGTTTGGGGATGCGGTGGGGAGAACTGGGACGAATAAGACTAGCCAGCAGTGTAATAGTTTGGTTTTTGAACTGCTTAAGTGCGTGACGAGCGCGACTGCGGAGATCAGGTGAGAGGAAAAAGGAGGCAAAACTTGGATTTTTTTTGATTTTTTTTTTAATTTGACCCCAACTAAACAATAAAAAAATGCTTTAGGAACGCCGCCGAAACCCTCCTCCTCAAGGCGGCCTTTCACAACCTGTTCGAGAAGGAGCGGGTTTCGAAGAACTTGCTGAAGCTGCTTCCCGCCGAGCAGCGGACCGTGAGCGTTGTCGTTGAGCGGGTCTTCGCCCAGGCAACCCAGGCAAAGGTAAATGGAGCCGAGAAGGAGCCGACGGGGCGGGCGAAGAAAGCCAAGCAGACCGCGGTGCAAATCAAGCCGCCTGAGCGCGTTCCGGCGAAGGAGAAGGAGAAGGAGAAGGAAACGATCCGCGGTGGGGCGAAGAGGAAGGCCAGCAAGGAGAAGATCGAGCCGCCGCCGCCGCCGCCAGCAGCAGCAGCAGCAGCAGCAGCAGAAAAACTTCCAACCCCCTCCTCCTTCGGCCACCCTCTGGCTTCAATCGACACTGACCACAACAACAAGAAATCGTCCAAGACTGAGCGAACGAGCAGCTCCTTCAGGAAGAGGGAGAACTGGCCGGAGTTCCCCGAGGAGGCCGGCGGAAAGGATACCCAGGAGAGCTTGAAGAAGACCTGGTCGGCGTTGATCAGCGGAAGCGCCTTGAAGGCGTTGTTCCCTGGGGGGAAGTTGCTGCATAAGCAGGACGACGCGATCGATGGGTGTGCGGTGATTCAGAGGTCGATTGAGTTTGAAAAGGCGAATGCTGCTGGTGATGAGGCTGAAGGTGAGCAATGTGTGTGACACAAGATTGCGAAGCTCCATGCGAAATTGCTTACCTTACAATAGCTACATCCACTACTTCACTAACCATATCATGCGCCTCTCTTCGCTCGGCGCCGGCGCAGATTCCCCAATCTTCAACCAGCTCGACCTAATCTTGAAGTTCCTCGGCCTCTCCCTCTGCCTGAAGGACAACACGTCCGGCCAGCAGACTATTCTCTGCACCCTGAACAATCTGTTCTCCTTCCTGGTGGCCAAGGGGGACATTACCCTGAGTGATGCGGAGGCGGCGGTCATCGTCCCGTACGTGGTCGAGAAGAGCGGCAACGCCAAGGGACGGTTCCAGCCGCTCTACGCTGAGCTGCTGAGCAACGTCTTCGAACTGTTTGCTTGCACGAAGTTTGGCCTGCTGTGCGTCAACGTTGTGGACAGCAGCAAAAACCAAAAGGTGAGCGAGCGACGGCGACGTCCACAATTATCCTAAACTACACTGACCCACTAAATTCAAATCGCAGGCCCGAGCCGCCGCCCTAACCCAGTGCAAGAAGTGCGTGTCCGAGGGCGGACTGGCCACAGTTGGCAAGAAAGGGTTCGCCCTGATCGTATCCTGCCTGGACGAGAACCTTGCCGACGTTCGGGGAGCCGCTCTCGACATAATGGAGGTCGTTTACTTGAAATTTGGAAACGACAAGCTCAAATTGTTGAAGGCTTGCGCCAATCTGAGCAATCGTGCCGAGTCTCTTATCGGCGATCGCATCAAGAGAGTTGAGGGGGGCTCGGCGGGCACCCCAGCCAAGCTGCTGGCGCTGGCGCAGAAAACGGCGGGCACCCCAGCCAGCAAGCTGGCGCAGAAAAATGACGACGAGCTCAATTTGAAACTTGGGGACACGTCCACCTCCCAATTGGACACCACCTTGAACAGCTCGTCGCTCGATGCCGACGGACCGTTCAAATTCAAGGACGTTGGTGTGGCTGTTGGAACTCCTGGGAAAACTCCTGGGAGGAGAAACAACACCAACACGCCGTCAAGAATCCAGCCTCCCAAGGTGACGGTGCCAGCGGGCGAGAGCGAGGAGAACGTGGGAGCGGCAGCATCGCTGCGCGCAAGGCTGGCTGCGATCAGGGAAAAGAGCAAAAAATCCAAGTCTGCGATTGATATCACTTCCACCACGGCTGCCATCGAAGCGGCGAATTCTGCGATTGCGGCCGCCAACGAGGACAACAATGAGAATGAGGAGGACCCGGTGGCGATGGCTACCCCGACGTTCTCCACCTACGGAGACGTTGTTGCAAGCCTCCAAAACACCATCGCAACCGGTAACAACGCCCCCCTCCTCTCTAGCTATTCGAGTTTCCTTGAAACCAAGGAGGCGTTGAAGACTCTGCACTGTTGCTTGACCACACCGGAGCATTTGGGATCCGCGGAAGCAATCAACGGCGATTTGAAAAACAACATTTCGCCCTGCATCAAGTTGCTGAGCGAGGTGATGGACTTTACTTTCGTTTGCGGAGGGGAGGAGGAGGGGGGAGTGTGCGTGGGTTTGTTGAGCGTCTGCTTGGCGATTTTGATGGCGGTGTTCAGAGACGACGAGTTGAGCAAGCTGGTCGAGCAGGAGGTGAGCGAGAGCGCTTCATCCACATCCACTACATATTTAAACTAAACTAAACAAATCTAAAACGAAACTAACCCACCACAAATGCGCCTCGCAGAGCTTGGAACACTTGTTCGTGGTGGGTTGCAGATCACTTCTCGACTCGCGCCTCAGCGCCACAAACGCCAACAAGCTCGGTGGCGAATTTGCCTCCTCCGCCTCCCAACTGGTCAAGGCGGTGAACAAGCTGATGATACAAGTGGCGGTTGCTTCGCATTTGAATGCAAGCCTCCAGGGGCTCATGAATTTGCAGTACAATTTCAGCTACGTTGAGGAAGATCTGAAAATTGCAAAGGTGAGCGAGCGGAGCGCGGGGGGGGTTGAGGAAGGCGAGCATAATGAGCCAGCGAGCGAAGCGAAGCGAAGCGAAGCGAGCGAGTCACAACTTGTGTACAGACGAGAATAAGAGCCACTACTAACCCCTTCGCACCTTCTTCGCTCGGCGCAGATTTGCAGCAAACTGTTTGCCCGGGTGGTTAAGAGCGAGTGTGGAAAGTCGGACGCATGGTTTGGAGACGAGAGCAGCGTGGATATGGAGGAGCTTTTGGCAAGGTGAGTGAGTGAGTGAGTGAGCGAGCGAAGCGAGCGAGCCTTGATGAAGACGATCCAGCGAGCAGCAAGCGAAGCGAGCTAGTCACAACAACTTGTGTTGTGTACCGACGAGAATACGAGCCATTACTAACACACCTTCGCACCTTCTTCGCTCGGCGCAGCTTGGAAGACTTCATGGTGGCCGTGGAGGGGCAGCAGACGAAGGGGGGAGTCTGCGACAACATCGGAATTGGTCTTATTGTCGGTGTGGTCAAGGGCAACGGGGAGGCTGGCGAGTACGAGCTGAGGAGGTGAGCGAGCGGAGCGATGGATCTCGCGAAATGGCTGCAGACGGCATACACTAGAACTAACCCACTCAATTCGTTTGCTCGTCATTAAAAATGCGCCTCGTTTCGCTTCGCTCGGCGCAGCCTGAAGGTTGAGCACTTGTTCGACGCGGTTGAGCTGGAAGAGGGCTGCGTGAGCAGAATTGCTCTGGAGCGGGCCAAGTTGATGTTAGACGTTGGAAACGGAAACGGAAACGAAAACAATGAGGATTTGAACGTGAGCATCCTCCAAACTGGCGGAATGGAAAACATGAACTTGAAGACGCCAGGCAACACGCCCGGGATCGGGGCCAAGAAGGAGCTTGCCGTCGATGTTGAGGAGGAGGAAGAGGAACAGGAACAGACCCAGAGACAAAGCTTGAACTTGAATGAAAAATTTGAGGAAATCGCCAAGGTTGAGGTTGAAGAAGAGGTTCTTGACGTGGCGCAGCTCATCACAATCGTTGGCGCGAGTGAGGGAGAGGCCGACAAAAAGGCTGCACTGGAGACACTTAAAAAATTCGTGGAGGAGAAGAGCATTAACATCGAAGAGGAGGTGAACAAGTTAAACTTGAGCCGGCACTTTGGAGAGTTCATTCTTGCGGCGTTCAATAAAAAGGAAGTGGAATTGGAAAAGGAAATTGAAGTGGAAATTGAAGTGGAAATGAAGGAGAATGCCGCTCCACCTGCCGCGCAGACCAATGTCACGAGCAGGCTTACCATGCTGAAGAAAAAGCTGGCTGAACGAGGGCAAAAGAAGGGGGAGGGGAGTAGCAGTGGAAGTGGAAATGGAGGTGGAAATGGAAATGGAAGTGGGAGTGGAAGTGGGGGGGAAAGCAGCAGCAGTGGTGCCAGTGCACTGCGGCAACGACTGGAGCGCATCAAGAACCGGCAAAAATTGGCAGGAAATACTGCAAAATAAAATTATTTTTTTTAAAAAAATTTCATTAGAATTTACGATTCAATTTTCTTGTTTTTTTGTGGTTGACTATGTCCGCAATTAAACGAGATCCAAGCCAAGCGTCGCAGCAAGCCATGGCAAGCTGTAGAGCAGAGTTGGTGAAGGTGGGATCGATTGCTGTCGATTCGGAGAGGAGGCTCCGAACGAAGGTGACAATTTCGTCATCCGAGGAAAGTTGCCGGTATGCCAAGAGGAATTTTTCACGAGTGAGCATTTCCAAAAACTTTAAAAGGGCAGTTTGGGAGGTGGGGGTGGAGATTGGAACTGGAAATGGGACTGAGGTGATGGAGGAGAAAAGTTCACGACGGTCGGACATCGCCTTTTTTGAGGATACCACAAGTGACACTGCAAGCTCACGCTGCTGAAGGTTCGGGAACGCATCGAGGCGCTCGAACATGTTGGAGATGCTACTGGTAGTTTCGAAAGAATTGCGGAGATTGGATATGAGATGTCGGGGAGATGCTGGCTGCGGGCTAGAATGAATTGTAGGGGAAAACCATGATTTTTTTATAGGGGGAGGAGGGGTCAGAGGACGGGAGGAGGAGGAGGAGGAGGAGGAGGAGGAGGAGGAGGAGGAGGGGTAAGAGGTGGAAGAGGTGTTGGTTTTTTTTAGACGAGCAAGGACCTTGCGACCCGCAGCAACAGCTGCTGGGTTTTGCTTCGTTTGTTTGGGATTGGGTTTGGGGGAAAGAAGCTCGCGAACTTCGGCACGGACTCTCTTTGTGTGATCGTATATGTTCTCTTTGTCCTCTGGGATCTTCCAATCTTGTTCAAAACTCCTGGTTTTGCCGTTGAAGAGAGGTGAATTTCTAACAAACTGAGCCATGAGGAAGGATAAACCGACAAAACTGAATTGAATGAATTAGTTTTTGTGCCTGGTGTCTCCTTTATGTGGAGATTCTAAAAAAGAGATTCAAATTTCCAAACTGAAAAAGTGAGAAGTTTAAATTTAAAGCGGCAACCGTAAGTAGTTCAATGGGTGTCCTTGTTGCCTTAGCTGCTCTGGTACGAAAGAACTTGTTGATCATGCGTCGAAACCCAATTTCGTCCGTATTCCAAATCCTCGCCCCGACTATGGTTATTGTTGCTCTGCTTGCGATTAAAAACAGCGTTGGCGATGGCACTTACGCTCCCAGTGTGAGCCCAGCGACCAACCCCAGTATTCCTGATATCCCACTGTCTTTTGGCGACTACCTCACCTATGTGCAATCTTCCTCCAGGTGAGTCAGCGAGCGAAGCAAGACTCGCAAATCAAGGCCGAGCCCACACGCTTGAATGCACTCGCAATCAGGCCGCCAAAAGGTTACAGCACCCACCTCTCCTAATAAACTAAACAATGTTCCGCTCAATTCTTTTGGATCGCTTGTTTCGCTCGTCAATTGTTTTATTCAAAAACCAACTGTGCTTCGTTTGGTTAGGAGATGTCGAGGCGAACCACCTTACTGGGTAATTACAAATTACTCCCCGTTTTCCCCCTTCGTTGTCTGCAATCCAACTTTGTGCCAAGAAGATGGCGAGGATGCCGACAACTATTGCCAAATTTTCCAGCTCGGCATTGCAGCTCTAACAGATTCGCCCGAGCTTCAAAAAGTCGTTGACGAGTTTGCAGATTTCATCACAAGCCGTTACCCCCTGGCATTTTCTCCTCCCCCCTCCCCCAATTTCCCTCCCCTGGTAAAAAGATTCGCGTCCAACGCTGCGATCAACAGCTACATCAGTTCCGAGGTGAGTGAGCGAGCCTTTTTGAAAGAAGAGTGCGAAGCGATAACCCACTCCTAACCCACTCCTGACCCACTCCTGACCCACTCTTGCTCTCGTGCTTCGTTGAAATTGCTCCTCGTCTCGCTCGGCGCAGACCTACACAACCCAATCCCAGCCCCAACTGGGCGGAGCAATCGTTATTTCGACCTCCTCCAAGTCCTCCTTCTCGTACAAGATCCGCGTGAACACTACCTTCTTCTCGGATATCAGCGATATTCCTCGCCCCAATTCTCCAACCACGCCAGACACGCGCACGCTCTTCGATCCCTTTGCGAAGTCTGCCACCAACAAGGCTAGCTGCTTGGTAATTAATGGCGGGCCACTCCTCCCAATAATCAACTCAGGCGAGGGCGGTCAAATTAGCTGTTACGGGATGTACATGCTGAACGGTGCCATAACAATGCAGAGGCTGGTTGACGATTTTGCTCTACACCTACACGCCGGTGACAGCGTTGTGGTTTCGGAGGCTGGCGTTGCATTCGTCAACTACCCGGGTGAGCGAGCAAAGCGAGCGAGCCTTGATGAAGAAGAGAAATATATACGAGCCACTACTAAACACTATCATTATTCTCAATTCTTTGGCTCGCTTCACTCGCCTTCCCATGCTCCATAAAAAATGCGCCTCGCTTCGCTCGGCCGCAGCTGCCGATTCAACTGAGCAAGGGTTCTGGGGCCTGATTTCCGACCTTCTGCCCCTTATTTTCGTCATTGCGATGGCCTATCCCATCCTTCGAACGACAAAGATCATCGTCCTGGAGAAGGAGCTCAAGGTGAGTGAGCGAGTGAGCGAGCGAGCCTTGTGACAAAAATGTGTTACAGAATAGTGAAGCGACAACCCACTTTTGCTCCCAACACACTTTTGCTCCCAACCCACACAATTCTTGCTCTCGTGCTTCGTTAAAAATGCGCCTCGCTTCATTTTGCTCGGCGCAGCTGAAGGAATTTCTGCTCATCCAGGGAGTAACCAGCTTCGAAGTAGAGGCTGCTTGGTTCATCTCGGTTGGACTCCATTTCGCAGTTATTGCGAGCTGCATGTCCATTCCGGGGTGCTCCTTTTTCAGCAACTCGAGCCCTGCAATAATCATTGTATTTTTCTTCCTTGCGATGTTTGCAACGCTGGCGTACTGCTTCGCCATTTCTTCATTGTTCTTCGTGGCCAAGACGGGAAGCTTGATTGGGCTGCTAATCTACAGCGCCGGGTACTTCCTCCTATTTGCGGTCCCCTTCAACACTGCGAGCTTGACCTCCATGAACCTCGCAAGCCTGCACCCCTTCATGGCAATTTCCTACGGTGCAATGAGCATAGCACTGGCCGAAGAAATTGGAGAAGGAATCAACAGGTGAGTGAGAAAGTGAGCGAGCGAGCATCTAATGTCGACTCTAAAACTAACTTTTTTCTCGGTGCAGCGAGAATTATTCCGTGAGTGGCAACTTGAGCGGCTATAACTTTGGCAATGCGGCCTTTATGCTCGTGGTTGACTTTGTGTACCTCATGGTTTTGTCTTGGTGGTTTGGAAAGGTTCTCGTGGGGGAATATGGAGTGAAAGAGTCGCCCCTGTTCTGCCTCCGGCCCTCGTATTGGTTTCCTAGCCGCTTTGGCCCCGCCTCCACCTCAAACCAGAACCAGACCGAGGAAACTAGTCTCCTTGGTGGTGCCGAAGCTGTGCCTGAATCGCTCTCAATGCAGGACTCAAGCGGCGAGTGCATTACAATAAAAAACCTGCGCCGAGAGTTTGGCCACCAAAAATTGGCAATCGACAACTTGACAATGTCCGTCTACAAAGGCCAAATAACGTGCCTCCTTGGGCATAACGGAGCAGGAAAGTCCACCCTCGTGAACATACTGACAGGCCAGATGCTAGCGACAAGTGGAAAGGCTGTCGTTTGCGGCAAGGAAGTCGGTTCGGAAACGGCAGCGATTCGCCAATTTGTCGGTCTCTGCCCGCAGCACGATACCCTCTGGAGCGATTTAACTGTGCGCGAGCATGTTCAGCTCTTCGCAAGGATCAAGGGGGTTTTTAGGGGGAAGACAGCGGCTGAGGCAAACGATTTTGTCACTGCGAGCATTGAGAGTGTAGCGCTGGGGGGGAAAGTGTCATCCTTGGCCGGGACGCTGAGTGGAGGAATGAAGAGAAAGCTTCACGTTGCCATCGCCTTCTCAGGCGCAAACAAGGTTGTGATTCTTGACGAGCCCACAAGCGGCATGTAAGTTCCTTCCCTCAAATGCAAATTTAATATGTTATATTTGACTTTCACTAACGCTAACTTTCAGGGATCCGTTTTCGCGCCGATTTACGTGGGATGTTATTCGGAGGAATTCTGCCAACAGAATAGTGCTCCTTACCACCCACTTTATGGAGGAAGCTGATCTGCTTGGGGACAGAATTGCCATAATGGCCGAAGGCCAGCTGAGGGTAATCGGCACGTCCCTCTTTCTCAAGCAGCTCTACGGAGTGGGGTACCAGTTGACAATCGAGTGTGGCAGTCCCAGCTCCCACACCACCACAGTTCTAACCGAAACAGTAAACAACCACTGTGCCAACGCGAATCTCCTGTCATCGGTTGGAAAGGAAATTGCGTTCCAGCTTCCCCTCGCCGCTTCGAAGAACTTTTACGACTTGATGACGAGTCTTAACGAGCTGAAACTACAAGCGACCGGCCTAATCACTACCTACGGCGTCTCGGTGACCACTCTCGAAGCTGTGTTCCTCATGGTGGCAAAGGGAGTGCTTCCAAACTCAACAACAGCAGTCCAAACCCCACCTCCTTCCGATTTGCCAACCTCAACTCCCACAACTGTTACGATTCTGGCTGGCAAACCAACCTTTTCGCGTCAGTCCTATGCTCTCCTCACCAAGCGAGCACTTGATATCAAGAGAAACAAACGAACGTGGTGCTGTGGATTTATTTTGCCAATCTTTGTCAACCTTTGTGGGTTTTTCCTCTATCTCTTTGGCGGCCGGGGCCAAAATTTCCCACCCCTCTCCCTTTCCCTTGCTGACCAAAATCCAACCATCCAAGAGTTTGCCAACCCTCTCCTGTTCAACGAGCCGAACTCGGTGTTTGAGTGCCGCCCAGGAAATTGCATCAGTGACGGGGAAAATCTTAATCTAGATTTTGAGGAATTGTTGGTTGTTTGTCAAACGAGATTGAATCTGAGCTTGGAATATTGCGAATCCTTGCTGTCACAGCTCTCGGGAGTCAAAGACGTGAACGCTTGCGGGGCTTTGGCCCTGCCTACTGGTGGAAACTGCACCATCTCCGACTCGAGCGCGAACCTCGGATTGTTCACGCCCTTTGGTGCTAGGTGAGCGAGCGAAGCGAGCCAGCAACACCCTACACTAGTTTGTGACTATCTCGCTTCAAGGCTCGCGCTCGCGCTCGCCAGCAACACCGACAAGCTCGCTTCAAGGCCCGCGCTCGCCAGCAACACCCTAAATTAGTTATGACTAGCTCGCTTCGCTCGCCGGCTAAAATAATCTAACTCACAACTATTTTTGCTCCTTCGCTGTGCGCTGTTTCGTGCTTCGTTGAATATGCGCCTCGCTTTGCTCGGCAGCCTTCCAATTTACCCTGTTGCAGTGGAGTCTGTCAGCGCGACGAGCAATCGATTGGCCAAAAATCTTGACGAGGTTGAGTTCAAGGCTTCTCAGTACGGCTCGATAATCTTCAACAGAGAAAGAGGGAGCACCTACGTCAACGAGAACGGCACAAGTGTTGAGTACGCGGTTGTAACGCTGAACCGATGCTTGGCGGCTGTGGAGGCCGGGTTATTCAGAAATTCGACTCCGTGTGAATTCTACGTCGGGCTCTCCTACTACGTGGCCCTCAACTTCACTGCTCTACACACGTCACTCTTGTATCAGGGGTTGGCCGACGAGCAGCTTGTAAAGGAGGTGAGCATCGGAGCGGAGCGCAAAGCCGCTATCCAGAAGACTACTAATTTCACCCTTTTACTTCGCTCGGCGCAGCATGGAGTCGATGTCGAAGAAAATTTCGAGCTTCTGGTGGAAGTGGACCCGCTTCCGTTCACGAGGAGGCAAGATGATTTAGGTGCTGCGGAACAGAGCTTCACGATCTGGTTTCTGCTCGTTTTCAGCTTCCCCTTCATCATTGGGACGTGCAGTACCTTTGTTGTTCGGGAGAGGGAGACGAAGAGTTTGCTGCTTCAGGTGAGCGAGTTTTATCTCGTTTTTGTGCATAGATTCCACTAATTCAATTCAATTCAATCCGCAGAGTGTTTCGGGCGTGTCTCCGTTCGCCTATTGGATGACAACGTATGTATTTGACTTCTGCTGCTACCTTCTCCCCTTCTCCGCGCTTTTGGTGATGCTTTTTGCCTTCGACGTAAAGGCTTTCACAACGACTGCGAACGACGCATTGACTGCAACAATTCTTCTCCTCCTCTTTTTCGGCCCTGCGGCGATAAGCTCCACCTACCTGCTTACCTACTCGTTCAAGTCTCCATCCTCGGCCCAGTACACGACTATATTCGTTAACTTTTTTGTTGGGTTGGTGGGGGCGATGTTGGTCTGGATCCTCTCCCTCGTGAATCCTGATAAGTTTCTCCAAAGTGTTGATACAATCAGCTTCGTGCTCCGGCTCTTCCCGTCCTTCTGCCTTGCCAGGGGATTGCTTTACATCATCAACATTGAGGGAATTTCCCTTTTTGTCTACGAGGGCAAGAGTTTGACTTGTTTCACGCCCGAGATTATGCTCACCGACCTCATCTTCCTGGCCGTTGAGGGAGTAGTTTACATCGCGTTGGTTATCGGCCTAGCGTACCTCGACAACAAAGTGAGTGACGTCGACTTGTTTGGGGCGCGAAAGAGGAAGCTTAAGAGGTGCGCGGTGCTCGAGGCTGAGCTCGAGCTCGAGATGAGAGAGAGTCCCAACAACCAAATTGAAATTGACGAGGAGGTTATTGCTGAGGAGCGCAAGGTCAACGCCATTGACGTCGACAACGCCAACGTCAACGACAACCCCATTGTCACGCGAAACGTGAAAAAAGTTTACAGCGATGGCAAGGTGGCTGTTGCAGGGGTGAGCTTGGCGATCGAGAAGAACGAGATCTTCGGGTTGTTGGGAGTCAACGGAGCCGGCAAGACGTCTTTCATCGGCTTGCTGTGTGGCGAGTTTAAGGTAGCGAGCGAAGCGAGCCTTGTGACAGAAGAATGCGAAAAAAATGAGAATGAGAAGCTACGTACGAAATTGTTATTCTTGGCTACATCCACTACGAACTAACCTTCTCGACTATTTTTTGCTCGCTCGCTGCTCTCGTGCTTCGTTAAAAATGCGCCTCGCTTCGCTCGGCGCAGCCCTCCGAAGGTGACGTCTTCATCAACGGCTTGAACCTCAACAAGAGCAAGAATTTGGTCAGGTGCCGTCGAGAGCTCGGATTTTGCCCCCAATTCGATGCGCACTTTGACAAAATGACCGGGCGGGAGCACGTGCGGATGTACGCCAATTTGAAGGGGCTCGAGGCTGAGCACTTGGAAGAAATAGTGAGTTCAAAGTTGGCACAGTGTGGCTTGAATGAAGCGGACTCTGACAAAATTTCGAGCGAGTACAGCGGGGGCATGCGAAGGAAGTTGAGCGTGGCAATCGCCACGGTGGCGAATCCTCCCGTTGTGGTGCTGGATGAGCCTTCCACTGGAATGGACCCCGTGAGCAGGAGGGAAATGTGGGATTTGGTGAAACGTTTGAGCGAGAAGGGCGACACGTGCATACTCTTAACAACGCACAGTATGGAGGTGAGTGAGCGAACGAACGAACGAACGAGCGGAAATATATAAATAACTAACAAAATTTCCACTTCGCAGGAGTGCGAGTCGCTCAGCAACAGAATTGGCATAATGAAGGCTGGCAAGCTCAAGTGCATCGGATCATCGCAGGGGCTAAAATCCCGTTATGGAGAAGGTTTTGAGGTGGCGTTAACACTGGCAATTGATTTTGGAGAGGAGCTGCTGGTTATCGCCAAACGCGATGTGTTGGCAGAGCTCCAAGGGGACGAGGACGGGGATAGGGACGGGGACGGGGAGGAGAGGGCGGACCATGGAAGCACCACTCTGAACGAATGTTTGGCCTTGGTGAGCAAACTGGGAGGCGAGAAAATGAGAAAGCAACTCAGCGTGAACAGCGCTCTGCACCAGCGTCTGTTGCACAGCGAAAACTTGTTGATAAATGACGAAGACCTCATGAGCGAAATTTCCCTCTTCGTGGCAATCGAGAGGCACGTGGAGTCGGTACACGTCTGGTTTGAATCAAATTTCTCCATGAATGTCGTTGAGCGCAATAACACACAGCTCCGGTACCATATTGTGGAGGCTGACGATATTCAACTCAAGGATATATTCGGCAAAATTGAGGAATGCAAGGAAGATTTGGGTGTCGGGGAATACGCTGTGAGCCAAACCACGTTGGAGGCGATTTTCAACAAATTCGCAAAGGACGGAGACGAGGAAGAGAGTTGAATTCTACAGATAAAAATGATTTGTTTTAAGGCTATTTCTCTCATCTAGAGTTCAAAATTTTCACACCGCTCCGTCCCCCTCCCCCTCCTGCGGCAGACCCAAGTAGCCCAAGCTCTTGCTCCTTGGCAATCCAAATTCCAATTCCTTCCTTTTCCCCCCGCCTTCAAAAAGATCCACAAATTGAATGTTCGGCCTTTCCTTCTTCCTCCCCTTTTTCATTTTCGTGCTACTGTTATAGATCGCCCCCCCCCCCTCCTTTCCCCTCCTGGGGCTGCAGCTCCCGTCCGAACTATTATTCATTTCGAAATCGCCGTTGAAGTCGCTCCCCAAGCTAACATGCCGAACGTGCCGGTTTTTCTTCCCTGGTCCCGGTTCTCTTTTTCTACTTTGGGGGGGTGGTAAAGCGCGGCTCCTGGTGTACATTTGATGGTGAAACTTGCTGGTAGTGGGTGAGGGGTGAAGCTTGATGCCGAAGAAATTCATTAACCGGATGCACAGGTTGGTGAGGATTATGCCAATGATTGGCCCGGGAATTATCAGGAGGAGGTTGTTGTAGTACGTCTGGGGGGATTTTACGCCCGCGAGGAGAACGCCCAACACCCAGCAAGCGGAGCAGAGGGTAGCAAAAATTGTCGTGAAGCTGAGTTTTGGTGGCGTGTGTTGGTTTGTTGCGCCTATGACATGCAAACTACGGAAACTCACCTCCATCGATAGGATCTGTTGTTGGAGTGGCTGTTGTGAAGGAAATATGAATTGAGGGAGCCAAGAAGACCGCCAATCAGTACGCCGTAGAAGAATGTTAGGCAGAGGATGCCCTTTAGCTGTGAAGTGTCCATCAGAGCTTCGTTTTAAATGGGGTGAGGTGATTGCAGTGAAGTAGGGGCTCAAAATCACATTTAGTTGGTTATTGGGATTGGGAAGAAGTGAGGCTAACGTGTTACTTATTGTCGGGCTTCAAGTGTTCAACACTTAGTATGCGAATTTAGAATGTTTAGCACTTCAGCTCTTCAAATAGGTGCCAATTAATTTTAGGAGAGAAGAAAAATCTTAAATAAATATACATGCTTAGCCCAACCCAACCCAACCCAACCCAACATTATGCTCCTCTTTACTCTCTTACAGCTCTTTCTAGTCCACTCCTTGAGCCAAAACTGCTTCATTTTTATAGACATGAGCACCACAACAGGCTATTCGTATTTGAATCTTCAAGAAGTTCAGGCACTAAAATCTAATAATAGTGTAATAGTGGCCTCTGGAGCCTCATTTTCGGGCGCGCACAGTTCTGGTTTATACGGGGCAGCAAAGTGCATCGATGGTGACGTTATAGGTAGCTCCAGTTTTTGCCACTCTTCAACAAGTTCTAGTGCCTGGTTACGGATCGATTACGATGCGACAACGACATTGTTGGACCACATAAACTCTGTCAAAATCTACAACCGGCAAGACTGTTGCAAAACCCGTATACGGGGGGCAACGGTGCACATTGGGTGTAGCTCTGGTTCGCCGCCAACATCAGCAGCCACTGCAGCCGAGCACAGGTAGTGTTTTGCGGAATATTGTGCTCAAAGTTAACTCTTACCTAACCCTTTCTCTCTTGCTCGTTCCAGCTATATTACTGCTACTCCATTTTCCTCAACACAGAATAGCTACACAATATCCGCCAACTTCTGCTCGTCAAACTGCCCCCCTGGAGAAGGCTGCGATATGGGCTCGGGCACCTGCACACCTTGCGGGCTCAGCTTCTTCAGCGACGAGGACAGTAAGGGGCCATTTATGGCGTGCCCACTCCACTCGGAGACCACCTCCACCGGTTCAACATCAGTGGACCAGTGCAACTGCAGCCGAGGCAGCTACGCCTCCACCTCCACGTCCACCTGCACCGCCTGTTCGATCGGCTTCACCACCTCCGCCACCGGAGCGTCAACAATCGACCAGTGTGTCGTTCCCATAATAGGGATGGTGCTAGTTAGCGGGGAGGGGAGGTGCGCGGTGGAGGGGAACTGCTGTTCGAATAATTTGGCGGGCTCGATCTACGGAAACAACGAGGACTGTATCTTCCGCCTCAATGGAATCAGCGGGATCCTGGTGTTTGAGCAGTTTCAAACAGAGAGCGTCAGTTACGACTATCTGACGATCAATGGAGTTAGGTACGGTGGATCCACGGCCCCAACTGGACTTTTAGGAGCAGTTGCGAGTGAGATCAGTTGGCATACTGACAGCAGCGTTGCTCGGCAAGGATTCAAGGTCTGCATTATTGGTTGCGTTAACAATTGCCAAGCTGGGAGTGGATGCTCATTTTCGTCCTCGTCAGCCAGTTGCGCGGTCTGTCCTGTCGGAAAATGGAGCAGCATGGACGATAAGTCTGAGTGCTTAGAGTGTGAGAATGGTTTCACCACAGCAAATGCTGGCTCGACCTCAGCCTCGGCTTGCAGCGTATGCAACACGTACTTGATCGGAGGCGGCACTAGCTGCGGGGTTCTCTGCACAACGTCGGGGATCGCGACTTGCTTCGCCGAGGCTGCAAATTCGGACGAATTAGCTCTGTCGGCGGGCACTTTGACTTCAACCGACGGAATAAATTCGTGGTCGCGCTTGACACTGATGAACAAGTGGTTAACGATTTCATGTAGCATTGGCCAAGTTTGCACCTGGAAAGGAGCGAGCAACGATGGCGTGGTATACGTTAAAAACAACGGTGGTGCCACTACACTCGCTCACATCATCATTAGAGACGGCCACGAAAATTTCGGGGCTGGCCTGCGCGTGCAAAACTCAATTTGCATTGCAATCGTGTTGACGTTTATTAATAATCGTGGATTTCGAGGTGGTGCGGTTAACGTTGACAGCGGAACAGCAAATTTTATTGGTTGCTCGTTCGAGTCAAACACCGCGACGAGCAGTGGAGCCGATATTTATCGCCACAGAGGTACCGTGACAATTGCAGGATGTCCTGTGGGTTTTACTGAAACTCCGGGGGCTGCACTGAGTAACTACGGCTCCTCAATCACCGGTTCAGCGTATGCGTATCACTGCGAGTTGGGAACAATAACCCCTTCTTCCGCCCCCTCCTCGGCACCTTCCTCATCCCCGACGTCTCTCCCCACCTCCGTTCCCACCAGTTTTCCCTCAAGCTCACCCACATCCACACCCTCAAACTCCCCCTCGTCAACCCCCTCAAGTTCACCAACGTCCGCCCCAACGATACGAATCTGTCAGCCTGGTGAATTCCTTCTAGATGGCACAAATTGCGCAACTTGCCCCGACGACAACAAAATTACAACAACAGCAAACCAACTCTCAGCGTGCTCAACGTGCGCGGGCTCACTCACAGCGAGCAGGGACAAGAGCTACTGCGGGCCCTGTGAGGGCGGATTCGGCCACACAGTTAATCACACAGTTTGCGTGCCTTGCACTGCGGGAGAATTTTCCCAGGTCACAACTTTTGGGCATACATTCTCACTGCGAAATTGCACAGTTTGCCCAAGAGGTCATTTTCAGGAAGACCCACAGTCTTCTAACTGCAAACCTTGCCCAGCAGGGAAGTATATTGATAACGAGGGAAGTATTTCAATTTTGGACTGTATGTCGTGTCAGGTGAGCGAGCGAAGCGAGCGAGCCTTGATGAAGACGAGCATACTCGCGATGGATCCCGCGAAATAGCTGCAGACGGCCACATCATCCACTATTGAACTAACCCACTTAATTCTTTTGACTCGCTTCATTCGTTTTGCTCTTGCTTCATTAAAAATGCGCCTTGCTTCGCTCGGCGCAGAGCGGCAAATATGAGGCTGAAACAGGACAAGCTACGTGCAGTGGACACTGTCCAGAAGGTGAAAGAGCAGGAGCATATGTAATTGGTGGAGCCACCACAGAAGATTCGCTGGCTTGCAATTCCTGTTTATGCAGCATTGGACAAACATGCGTTCCCAACTCGGACGAATGCACGCCGTGTGGATCGGGTAAATACACCGCCACCGTTGGAGCAGAATCGTGTACTCCCTGCGCATCCGGAAAATGGAGGTGCGCGAGCGAAGCGAGCGAGCCTTGATGAAGACTCAAGCGATGAATCCCGCGAAATGGCTACAGACATAATGGCTACATCCACTACTAAACTAAACTAACCCACTCAATTCTTTTGGCTCGCTCGCCTCCCCCCTGCTCCATTAAAATGCGCCTCGCTTCGCTCGGCGCAGCGGCCCTATGAGCGCGGCGTGCCAAGTTTGCGAGTCTGGCCAAATTCCAAACGCGGAGCAAACTGCCTGCCAGAACTGCCTTCCGTCCCAGTACTCCATTGCTGGAGAAGTGCAATGCAGATTGTGTAACAGCATCGATGGGGAAGTGAGTACAAACCCTGGCAGCTCGAAATGCGAATTTTGCGGGCCAGGGTTTAGATCGGACAGCACCAGCAACTCGTGTGTCAAGTGCTTGAAGTCTACCTACAGTAACGGCGGTTCAGATTCTTGCATGCCGTGCAACGACAACGAAATTTCACCAAATCAAGCAAAATTTTGCACACCGTGCGACCCAGGAACTGTCCCAACAGCCGAGGGCAACGAATGTAGAAATTGCCCGGCGGGCACCCACGCACCGTTCGGCTCGTCGAATTGCTTGGCTTGCAATTTGCCAGGCGAGTTCTCGGCAGTCAAAGCCCCTTTTTGTAGCAAAGCCCTGCCGGGCAGCGAACCGAACCTACAGCGAACTGAAAGTAGCCCATGCCCGGCAGGGTCGAAGAGCGAAAGCGGGCTAAATTGCACAATCTGTGACGGACCTGGAGAGTTTTCTCCTGAAGGCGCTTCAGTCTGCTCCAAGGCTCTTCCAGGCTCCCGTCCCAATCAACAGAGAACGGGACCGCAGTTTTGCCCAGCGGGGACGAAGAGCGAGAGCGGGGAAGAGTGCGCGGTGTGCAGTGGAGGAGGCGAGTATTCGCACGAGGGAGCCTCCAGCTGCAACACTGCTCTGCCAGGCTCCTTCGTGAACAGCTTGAAAACAGACACCACGTTCTGTCCACCAGGCAGGTATTCGTCGGGAGCAGTAATTACTAGCTGTGAGAACTGCGACGGAGGTTTCATCAGCGGTGGAGGGAGGGGGTACTGCACAATTTGCGAAGCTGGAAAGAAAAGCAACGAGTTCCACACGGAGTGCGTGACTTGCCCACCGGGGAAATTTAGCGGGACGGCGAGCAGTGAATGCTCGTCTTGCGAAATGGGAAAGTTCGTGGGAAAGAGCGGGCAAGAGAATTGTGAGTTCTGCCCAGTGAACAAAAAGTCGATGGGGGACTTCAACGAGGTGAGTGGAGTTGGAGTTGGAGTTGGAGTTGGAGTTGGAGTTGGAGTTGGAGATGAAGCGCGGGAGAAGCCACTACAAACTAACTAAACTAAACTAACATTTTCCACTCAATTCGTGCAGTGCGAGTGCAAGGACGGGTTTGTGAGCGTTGGCAAAAGTTGCGTATGTGGCGCTGGGAAGACGCTGGAGAACGGCGTTTGCGTTTTTTGCGCTGCAGGGACGTTCAAGGACGGAGTTGGCAACGAGCAGTGCAGAAGCTGTAATCTTCACGCCGTCTTGGGATCGTTTAGCACAACCAGCAGCATTGCGCTGGCGCTGAACGCGACAAGCGAGGTTGAGCCACCAATTAGTTCTTACAACTGCAGCTGCGCCCAGGGGGAGTACAGGAATTTGGCTGAGCATGACCCGGAGCTGCCCATCGATCCGGAAACGCACATCGGAATGTGCGTCAGCTGCGATAAAAAGGATGGTGTCATTTGCAGCAAAGCTGGATTGACGTTGGAGACCCTGGTCATCGAGAAGGGCTGGTGGCGCTACGACAGCTTGTCCAAGGACGTAACGCAGTGCTATTTCGAGAGCGCGTGCGAGCAGTTGGACGAGAACCAGCCGAGCTTTGAAAAACCGTTCAATCTCACTCGACAATGTCGGTCTGGCCACCACGGACCGATTTGCAATGTGTGCGACGCAGGGTTTGTGAAGTCGGTTTCCGGGGAATGCAAGCAGTGCGTTGCAGAAGATGGGGATGTCAACGTGCCCTGGCAGCTGTACGCGCTCATGGTGACGGTTGGGGTCATCATCTTTTATATCGTGAGGAAGCAAAGCAAACACTTGAAAAACAAATCGGCCGCTGAGCAGTTGGCGCACTTCAGGCGGGACAAAGTAAGCACGCTGGGCAAAATTAGGACGAAGGTGAGCGAGCGGAGCAGAGCAGAGCGGGGGGGGAGGTGCGAAGCGACTAACCCCTCCTACCAACTCTTCTCGTTTTAGATGAAAATTCTCGCCTCGTTCTTCCAGATTCTGAGTCAGTTTGAGAACGTTCTCCAAATACGCTTCCCGCCCCTGTTTGAGAACTTCTCAAGGTGGGTCGGGGCGGTGTTCAATTTGGACGCCCTCCAAATGGTCAAGGTTGGGTGCATAATACAAACGAACTTTTACACGAAGTTGGTGGGCATGACGTTGTTACCGATTGTGATTACCTTTCTGATTTTTGCGGTTGCAGGGCTGCACACGATGTGCGTGAAAGAGGAGGAGAAAAGGAGAAAAATCGTCGACAGAGCAGTGAGTTTGTTCTTAGTTTTGACGTACTTGGTTTTTGTGAGTGTTAGGTGAGTGCGAGCCGCCAGCCTACAAAAAACAAAAACAAAAAATAGAGTATTTTGTCCCTAACCCACCGCTCGCAGCATGACAGTCTTTTTCACGTTTGGGTGCAGAAGTTATGGGGATCAGCCAGGCCAATATCTTTTTTTAGATCAGAGTATCAGCTGCGACACGGAGAAACACGCCAACTACAGAAACTACGCAATTGTTATGATTCTTGTTTACCCAGTGGGTATCACGGCGCTCTATGCATACCTCCTCATCACACACCGAGCAGCGTTGCAGGAAGAGGGTCGGGAGGACAACCCGGCTCTGGTAAAAATAGCGTTTTTGTGGGACGATTATGAACTTGACAAGTGGTGGTTCGAGATCTTCGAGTGCTTTAAGAGACAGATGTTGACTGGGATGCTGGTGTTTACGGCAAAAGGAAGCCATGGGCAGATTGTGAGTGTGCAGTCAAACACACACGCACGCACACACGCACGCACACACGCACGCACACACGCACACACACTAAAACCACTCTCCACTCTCCACAGGTATTTGCGACCCTGCTGGCGTTCATGTCTTTTGGAACTTATTTGAGGTTCTCGCCATTTATAGAGGACGAAGACGATGTGATCGCTATAACCGCCCAGCTATCGTTGTACTTCAGCTTGTTCGCAAGCCTGCTGGTGAAACTGGAAGTCTCAAAAAGTTACGATCCGTTTCTGTTCGGATGCGTAATGATTAGCTTGAACATTGCAGCTGTGTGTCTGACGCTGCTGTATTTCTTCGCTCGGCCGATCGCAAAAATTTTTAAGCTTTTGAGTAAGAAACACAAGCATGATGCGCCAATAAAAGGGTTGGGGCCGGACGAGGAAAGCAGGGAAGGTTTTGAAGCATTCTTCTCCAGATTGGCGCTGAGCGAAAAGGAGGAGGCTGGTTGGGAAACGGTGAAGGAGCAACATTTTTCCGAGACAATGAAAGAGGTTTTGGGGAGAGTTGGGGCGGTGTGTGAGTGGAGGTGTGCCACGGGCGATGGGCCGATTGACACCTGCCGAGTGAGGATCTGCATTGAAGCTGAGCTGAGCGAAGTGATAGCGCTGACACTTAAGCTTGGAGGCGTAGACAACATCGAGCAGTACATAGGCGAGAAAATCAGTGAGGGCCACGACAAGGTGTACACAGCGATTAAGCTGCCTTTGTTTTTCGCCAACCGAGACTTCATAGTAGAACGTTTTTACGGAATTTGCAGTGATGGAACTTTTTGCACAGTGAATCGTAGCATCATCGACAACCACATTAAGACTAGCAAAGATTCGAAGCGGTTGAACAGGGTCCGCGCCGAGGTGAAAATTGGAGGCTACATGCTGAGGGAAATTGGGGGGGGGCGAGTCGAGGTGATTCACCTTTTCAACATTGACTTGAGGGGGGCCATGGGAGTGGCGATTCTAGTGCGGAAGGCCGCTGTCGCGCGCATAGACAGTTTGGCCAAATTGTACTTGCGTGAGTTTGGGGCGGAGGAAGAAGACGAGGAGAAAGGTCGAGGATCAAGCATATTCGACGTTTTGAGCGGGTTCAAGAAGAAGGTGTTGGGTATGAACGAGGTGAGCGAGCGAGCCTCCGGAAAAAAATTGGTTATATTAAGCATAATGGCATCAAATGAGTACCACAAACGTGACCTACTCAACTAACGCCTCGTTTCGCTCGGCGCAGCGGAAGATGGTGGGTGGGGGGGGGGAGGTGGAGATGGGGAGCATGAGTGACATTTACGGCTCGAAGAACGAAGTGGTTGCTGGCGGCATGAATCCAATCGCGCGGAGAGCGGAGCCCAAATTGAAGGTTAGTAGCGATGGGCTGTTGGATTTCACTAAGAGTGGAGGGGCGTGTGAAACATTTTCGTCGTTCCCACCACCGAAGCAGAAGCAGAAGCAGAAGCAGAAGAAGAAGTGCGAAGAGGATTTTGCCCCACCACCTGCACCACAGAGCAACAACGACAACAATTGGGACACGCACTACTCAGAAGAGCATGAAGCGGACTACTATGTCCATAGAGAGAGCGGGGAGACTGTGTGGTTACGACCTACAGGGGGGGGCTGAGCTAAAAATAAATTTTATAGTTTGGCAAATCCAGAACTGGTTTATTGCTCTATTTAGGAGATCTGTCCGCAATCGGCAACAATGATCTTCTTGGAGGTGGCTCCACTGTCGCTTCCCATAGCCTCGACCTTCTTGACAACGTCCAAACCGTTGGTGACGTTTCCGAAGACGGTGTGCTTTCCATCCAACCATCCGGTCTCGACAGTGCACAAAAAGAACTGACTTCCGTTCGTGTTAGGGCCAGCGTTGGCCATGGAAAGGACTCCAGGACCGGTGTGCTTGAGGGTGAAGTTCTCATCAGCGAACTTCTCGCCGTAGATTGACTTTCCTCCAGTTCCATTCTGGCGAGTGAAGTCTCCGCCCTGGCACATGAAGTTCTTGATCACGCGGTGGAAGGGGGAGCCCTTGTAGCCAAATCCCTTCTCTCCAGTACACAAGGCACGGAAGTTCTCGGCGCACTTGGGGGTGACGTCGGCACGGAGAGTCATCTCAATTCGGCCCACGGGGGCACCATCAGCAGTGATATCGAAGAAGCATACAGGGTTGGACATGATTTTGATTTGGCTGTGGGTGGGGGGTGGGGGTGGGTGGGGGGTGGGTGGGGTTAGGTGAGGGTGGGGGGTGGGGGTGGATGATGTTAGTGTTGTTGAAGAAACAGTTAGAATTTGATGGCCACAATTGGTCGAGTGTGACCACAGCCAAAAAGATAATTGGGGACATGAAATATGCAATGTAAGGAGTAGTGTGGCTGACCGCTTAAAGCTCCAATGGGAACGTACGTGGATAAGTAAAATTAAGGTTGATTTTCTTCAATTTTTCTTTTTTGTTTCTTAACTTTCTTTCTTGCAAGTTTCCTCACAACACACCACTCACGTTTTTTTGCCCAAATTTCCCAATAGACGCACTTAAACTCCAATTAAAGAAAATCACTGCACAAATTCACAAGTCCTTAACCCAATCCACGATGAAATTCCTTTCAATTACTCTCCTCGCCTTTTCCACAATCATTCCTTCTTCTACAAATGCTCTTCCCCCAGGTGTGAAAGTGTGTGATTCTGATGATCCTGAAGACCCCCTTTCTGACGCCTACTGGTTCAACCGGGAGCTCGCCGGCCGTTACCCTAGACATTCCGTTTCTCCTCCTTTCAAGTCCTTGGAGCGGCGCTTCAATCTGACTCGTGAGGAGTTCATTAATGAGTATGCCATCTATGGCAAGCCTGTGATTGTGACCGACTCTATTGACGACTGGGACTGGTCTGAGATGAACAGCTGGACCGCCTCTTCCCTGCGTGAAAAATTTCCCGGCGAGGTCCACAACCGGTACCCTCGTGTTGGCGAGGAGCTATTCGACAACACTGGCAAGATCGTCGGGTTCAACACGAAGGAAGACGTGGCGAAGATGCTCCCGCACCTTGAGGCCGAAACGACCCGTTCGTTCACCAAGAAGGAGCACATGAGCTGGCTGAACCGCGACCCTGCAGTTTCCGCCGAGCTGCAGAAGTTCTACGACCTGCCGCCGTTCCTTCAGGGGGTGGGGGAGAAAGAGGGGGAGTACTTTTTCATGGGACAGAAGCGGGGGCAGGGGAGGAGCATCCACATAGACTATAGCTGCAACAACACGTGGAGCGCGCAGGTTGTGGGGAGGAAGATTTGGAGGTTGTACAGTCCCAGTCACCCCAAGAGCAACTTGTTCAGAGAGATGAACGGGAAGAACTTCAAGAGTATTACGAAGAACAAGGAGAAGGGTGAGTTGGGGGTGGGGGGAGATTGGATTGGTAAGGCTTCTTCGACTAACTCGTGTTTACCGCACCCCACCCCGACCCCACCCATCCACCCAACAGAATTCCAACCAAGATCCTACGAGTTCATTTTGTACCCTGGAGAAGTCCTGTTGTGGTACCCGGGCTGGTCCCACGAAACGTGGTCAATAGATGCAGAAAACATTGCCATCTCCATGGAGTTCCGACTCCCGGTTCCGTACAAGTACTACAAGGTGAGCACTAGCGCGAGCAGGAGCAGGAGCAGGAGCAGGAGCAGGAGCAGGAGCAGGAGCAGGAGCAGGAGCAGGAGCAGGAGCACCATACAGCCTTGCCTTACTAACAACCCATTCCATTTTAACGCAGCACTACGACGACATCTTCCAGGCTCACTCCTCGAAGTACGACTCCTACAACTGGGGGGAACCGGGAGAGCAGTGCTTCGATCTGTGGAGGGGGAGGAGGAAAACCTTGGAGCGGATGAAGGCGGACGATTACGAGAAGTACTTGTTGTGCGAACAATCTACCTTTGAAGGGAACTGCAAGAAGATGCTGTTCGAGCTGACGGGGGAGGTTCCCACCGATGAGGATCTGGAGGGGGGGGGAGGCGACGATGATGAAGACAAGGAG